>NWUY0300041527.1:23927-38765 GCA_004151065.3 Larix sibirica
CTGTGTGCCAAGTGACTCCACATGCACATTATTCATTTAATTTAATGTTTTATTAATATTAACTCTCAAATTACAATTGTCTCTTCCTATTTTGAGTGTGCACTTAATTCACTAAATTAGTGAAAGGTGGGTGTAGTGGTATTCAATAGAGTCTTAGTGGTGTTTTGCTTTGCCAACTAGTTTTATTCAAAAAATCTTTTTAATAAAACTTCTAGTAGATAGAAACAATATTTTCTACATTCCTCTTTTAATAAAATTCCACTATATTTTTTTTTTTAAGTTTTCTCCTTTTAAAATTTTTAAAAGAAATAAAATATTTCAAAAATAAAATTCTACTTTATCTTAATTCTTCTTCTCTTTCAAAAATAAAATTCTACTTTATTTTAAGTCTTCTTTTCTTTCAAAAATAAAATTCTACTTTATTTTAAGATATTTCACAACTAAAATTCTACTTTATTTTAAGTCTTCTTGCTGTAGTGTGTGTTTTGTACGAGAAGCATTGCCATTTCGGGAGCAAATAACGTTGGAGGATTCGAATGGGCTATGGCACATGAGATCGTCGGTCCCCAAGGTTGTCAGAGTTGTCTTTGTCGAAGAGGGAACCATCACATTAGATGCATCCAGCCGAATTGAGCGTAATTCTCTGGCGCAGTTGATATATCTGATATGAAATTTTAAATATTCTTATTTGTATGGAGGTGTGAGCGGAAGACTCAAAGTTCATCTTGAGGAATTAAATATGCAGCATCATGTGGTGTGAAAGCATGTTCTACAATTTCCTGAGATTAAAGATGTGTTTCCTTCTCGCGAGGATCTACAAAGACTATTGCATTTTGGGAATATACAATTTGCTAGCAGTCATTCGTGGCAGACTTCTCATCGCTGGAGGTGTCCACACAATCGATACAAAGAGGATTATATGACAGATATGTTGAGGATAGTGGATATGGTAGATTCACAAATTCTATATATCATAAATGTTGTATGTGTGTTTAGTTGTGGGTTTGTTGTTTTATATTGTAGTGTGCTATTGTTCAAGTGTCGTTTGTAAAAATCAAATGATATAGGATCGGGAAGAACAGGCCAATTAAAGTTTACATTGATGTGATTCATCGTGCTTCAGGAGCATTAGTTACAGATTGTTCTTAATAAGGTCAAGCTGATGTGACCCGTCGTGCTCTGGAAGTGTCAGTTACAGGTTATTTTTATGTAAGGTCAAGTTGTATTATTACTTGTTGAACATATTCTGTATTCAAAATGCTATCCTATATAACTAGTGAATAGCGCGAAGGGACGTGTATTCATAGATGGTGGCAATATGATGTCTACAGAAAAGGCGATGCTTCCTCACCATCACTGGGCTTCCATTGCAAATGTTGAATATAGATTGCAGATCATACAAACCAATAACCTCAACCTTGTGACTACCCAACATTCAAATGTTTGGCTCTAAATATGAGTCTAAATATACTAGCATAGATCCATCTTAAAAGGGGATCTACCAAGCACCGAGAGGGATCAAATCTCTCCAAATTTCGAGCTGGCATGTTATTTTTTATAATGTTTTATTATTTTTTTTAAAAGACACGTGTCAGCTACATGATAAACACTGAAAGAGTTACACATCCCCCTACTGAGCTGTAGAATGCGTCTCTTCGAAGCAATAAAAAGAAAAATCTTGAAACATAAGCAATGCATCTTTTTCATTTAACAACTAACAAAAATAAATTTTACATTCTCTTTAAATACATTTTACCTTCTCTTTCTTGAATTGAAGAGTTACATCTTAGATAGCACATGCTCGATGTAATACATTCACCATACACATGCATGCCCATTAAAGAATTGTTATAATGAAATCCGTCAATCATATTTGAAATGATTTGTATTTCTTCTTTCTCACCAACTTGAATGTTAACAAGTATTGAAATATCCCCACATTTCTCAACAATCAGTCGACGAAAAGGTGCCATAATGTTCAAAAATTGTCACCCATTGTTTTTTGTTGCTTTGACTTATGCACAGGTTTATTAGACTAATGTTTCAACTTCTTCTTTATAACAGTCAATGGTTTATATCAGATTTTGGGCCTCTTTGAGCAGATCAACAAGATTAACCTAAGTGTAACAGGTGTATAGCAAGGAAGATTAACCTAAGTGTAACAAGTGTATAGCAAGAAATATTAACCTAAGTGTAACATGTGTATAGCAAGGAAGATTAACCTAAGTGTAACAAGTGTATAGAAAGGATTCATTTCATGATCGTGTACCTTGTTATAATTAAATGCATATTGATTAAGATTTAAATAAGCTTCAGTTAAGTGGTGGTTAAGAAAATGGGTATGTTTATTAAATAGTATTTTTTTATGTTTATATTAATTAATTTAATGTTTATGTTAGTTTAATGTTTATATTAGTTTAATGTTTAACTTTTGTTTAACAACTAGCTATTTCCACAAAACTAAATGATTGGCCACTTTACTTGTGGTTGTGCTAGTAGAAATAATTATTAATAACTAGCTCTTATCTCTGAGTCTAAGTTAATTGAAATTTTATAATTTTGTTTATTAATAGTAATTTTGGTAGTAAATAACATGTCTTAACAGAAACAAATGATTTTTAATGTACATTTAAGCTATATTCATGTATATTTGATTAAAAGTATTACATATATGAAGTCTACTTCCGCATTTTATCCCTATTGTTTGTTACTTATTTTTCCATATCGAATGAATACATGAATGAATACTCCTCTACAATATCGAATCGTATTTGTACTTGTATTCATACTCCTCTACGATATGAAATTGAAGTGTTGGTTAAATTGGAGAAGTTGAAACCCTTAGTTGTTAGGTATTTATATTCTATTTTTGTAACATTGAAGAAGCAGTTAGAATCTCCTTCACTACAATTATTGACCACCAAAAGATTATGTGAAGTGAGAGCGTAATTTATGTTGAAAAAAATTGAGGACATAGATACGTAGTTTGCACTGCAATCCATACTGAATGATGAATCCCTTAGCGATAATATTTTCTACTGGGTATTGAGCAAATAGTTGTATTTGTGAGTGAATTGGTTGCATTGAAATTGCAGGTGTGAGGATGATTAGAGCTATGCAATATGAGAACCAATGCAAATTTGAAAGATATGCCATTTGGACATGGTACTCGAGTTCTCTAGATAAAAAGACATTGATGGAGAGCACTATTGTGAAACAAAATATATACATAAGGTCATGATATTTCTATGGAAATATTGAAAATGTCCGTTACTTTCAAATTTCATTCCTATGAACTCCAATTAAAAAATAAAACTTGAAATGAACTTACAGAGTAGTATACTGTTATAAAATTTAAAGTAGCCATTATTTCTTTAAGGGAGGAGGATAGATTTTTAATTTAGATAGTGTGCTAGACTAAAAATTAGAGAATCCCAAAATTACAAGAGTTAAAGCTTTGATTTTAAAACCTACGCATATAAGAGCTAGACCTAGAATTAACAAGGATAAAGGAGTAATGGATTCAGGTCCTATTGAAAAGACTAAATTTGTCGAATCAAGAACAAATGAGTAGTTTCAAGAACTTAAATAATTTCAAGAAGTTGTTAATGAAGGACTAGATTCATCCATGGAGGTGGAAAAGAAAGTGGCAGAATTTTTGACTAATTTGGAGAAAACCATCAATGTAGTCCCTTGTTCACCTTTGGCTCGTCCCTGTATGCCGATGGCCTCTGAAGAAAAAAATATTTACACTGTGTAAAATTTAACAATGTTTTTCAACGATAGATAGAAGTCTCAGTTTTGCTAAGCTAGGAAAACTGGTTGATGAAAGCTTACTACAACCTAAAGGTGAGAAATTTCAAGTTAATCAAAGGCTCGAAAAGAAATTGAAAAAGTATAAAGGCTTGATTAAAGAGATGCAACTGGAGAATAAACATGTACACGATAGGTTGAATAAGAGAAATAAAGAATGGAATAAGTTGCTCATGAAATACAACAAATTGTGTAAATTCTCTCAAGGGTTAAAGAAAAAAAGTGAGAAACTTCTCGGGAAGAAAAATTACTAGAAAAAGGAACGCTTGCTTGAAAGGAAGAAACATTATGTCAATAATGATAAATTAGGTATTTTAATTGAACTAGGCACTCATATTCTTCAAGATATGGTGCAGAGTCGAGGAGTTGGTCCTCCCTTGAACCAAGGAGTTGAAGAAAAATAAATGTACCCTTGATTCCACCAAGAACAAAATGGAACCTCCAGCTAATCGAAGACTAGTTTTATCTCTACTATGAATCATGAAGACTCATCTTTATTATTTTCTGAATTTGAAGTTTCAAACTTAAGTTTCTTTTGTATATTTGTAAAGGGAGACTTGTTTTATGTAGTTAGGTTTTGTTAAAGATTGTTATCCAGCAGTTAAAACATTCATAAAGTCTAGACTCAAGATCAATATGATTTTAGAATTTTTAATTTTGATTTTTGAAAGTTGGTTATTAGTTATGAAAGAAGTTTCGAAACCCTAAAGAAAATAGTCAAGAGGAATTTATGTATAGGAAAACTAAGGTTTTCGAGGGGGTTCGAATTTTGGATTAGCCTCTTAAGAGCTCGAAAGAAACTGTAAGTTTTACATATGATAATATAGATATAGTTCAGAGATAATTTGCAAATGAATACATTGTACCCCGTTTCAACTTTGTTGCTAGTTTTTCGATTGAAAGTGAATATTTCTATGCATTGCATAATTATTCATTTCCAGTTTTAATGACTTTAAGCTTTATTTGTTCATTAAATTGAAATTGTTTTGCTTTTTGTTATTTTTAGATTGTAACACTGTTATAAAATGAATACCATGAATGTATAAATGTCCTATGTGTTTAAATTCTAGCAGTTTGTTGAATGGTAAGTCCTCTATATTGGTATTTGTAAAGCCTCTGAATATATGATATATTACTGTTTTCTTTCTATTCCTTCACCCAATTTTTTGAAGACTAATAAAATTGTCAACCATAGAAAACCTAAAATCCATTTTTAATTCCAATTTACATTTAAATTCCTTAGATTTCCCCTGTACTAATCCAATGCATACCTTAGGGACAACAGTTGGGGTGGATTCTGGTTGATACTCTCCATGTTGGATATGTTATGGGTGTGATCCATGGGAGAAAAAAAATATGAATTGAAAATCTATAGGGGTCGGTCTACCAAAACATGACTGTGAGATTGATATAAAAAAAATGACCAGCATGATGCAAGGAGTCCTTTGAGGTAGGAAAAAAAGGTTTTTTGGGACCACATGAAAAAATGTTATGAGAGATATAATTCAAAACCACCAACATGATGCAAGTATTTTAATGAGGTAGGTCATAAATAAGGATTTCCCATAATCCCCAATCATTTTTTACTTTGGTGCGACCTCCTGGTTGAATGTTACTACAATAAAATAATTCCCAAATTGTTACTAAATTCAAAGATGTAAGTACTTCGTGAGCCTTCCCATAGAGAATATGATTGTTTCTCTTACATAATGAGAAATTCCACAAACATGTTATATAGATTAGTGTATCTAGGTTCTCTAGGGTTTTGAATACAACATATTGTAGTATTGGTCCCAATATCTTAGTGTGATAACTAAGGAGGTGCAACTATGCCATTACTTGTACTAGTAAACTACCTAGGTACATGAAATTATCTTCTCAAGCGTTCTTCTTAATGCCACTATAGCAAAAAGACAGTTTTTGGTTAGTTTCAAGTGACATAGAGGACTTTAAATATACTTAAGTCCATGTGGAAGTTATTCTAAGTATAGGGGTTGTCTAATTCAATATTACTCAAAGCGGTACCAATGAGAGTTATAGTGGTGTCCATTAATTGCACCAACCAAGGGTACAATGTGACTAAGTATACCATGTATTCACTTCTTGTAGTGTTCCTCAATTATAGGTTTAATCATTGAATGATAGATTTGTATGGTTAGTTAAAGACACTAGAGTACATCTCTAGCCTAAAAGAAAAATATATAAAATATTGGATATTTTTTGCTCAAGAAGGTGGCTTTGAAACCACTTGTGTTTTTAGTCATGTAACTTAAAACAACAAAGGATATACAAAAGTTAAAATGCAATAATCCAAAATTTATAGAGAAGAACAGGACATATGAGAAAATCAAAAGATAAAGATGGGAAAATATCATCTTTATATTGGGAGAAAACTTATGGAATCATTGTTCACATGCTTGTTCGGGTAGGGGACCTTACACTTGAGAATCGAACATTATAATAATATTCGAAAAAACTCTTCATATCCTTGTAGCTCTTTAAATAGACTTCTATGATCTAAAGCACTAACTACTTGACAATGTCTAACAATTAGCACGTACAACTTCTTAATGGGTCCTAATTAAAAATAAAGACACTCTTTACATTGATTTATGAACATCAAATTACTTGACATTATTTCAAAGGTATATCCTTATACAATTATGTGACTAATTTCTATAGTAAGTTGGGTTATTGAAGAACCCTAACATTACATTCATACTTAGTTATGTAGACCCATTTACATCTNTTATGTTATATCATAAATGAATAACTATAACAATATGGTAATTATTTTAATGTTTATCCTTTATTTATTATACAGCATACATCTCCACAAAACTAAATGGCTATGCTAGTTAACTACTGTTTGATAATTTGACTATCATTGGGGAAAAATAACATGCATGCCAACCCCACCCATCTACTTGTTGTTAACCATGTGTTTTCAACAGTGTTGAATGCACATTTTACAATTGTTAGAGCTTGTGTACACATGCCCTTGAACTGTCGTTTGCATGCTTTGGAGTATCCAAATCATAACTCAAGATTCCCCATACCTGCGTTGTTCATGTATTGCTTATTTGGGGCATAATATATCTACATTGCTTTATAACAAGTTCCATCCACCAATTTGTCTTTCATAATAGCACAATCCAATGCACAGTTAACTATTTGTTTAGGGATAGCTACTAATGGTGCCATGCATCGTCAGTTTTATCTTCGACGAACAAAAACACCAAGCGCATGCTATATCCAACCGTTTGACTACAGGTGACCATATGCCATCCCTAAATGGTGAAGGCGCTAATAATTGGAAACAGCCCTGAGAAATCATAATTCCACTAACAGGTTTACACCTCTTTTGATGACCCTAATGTTGTTTTTGTTTTTCCAACCAAGGAATCCTAAAGAATCAAAGTAAGCTTGTTGTTACGATATGGGACATGACCACGTTTATTAGCTAAAGCAGATACAACATCTCCAAGAGTTGAGAGATATTTATTGATATGTTGTGCTTCTCTAATTCTATGTTGATAACTCATAACCTGTCAACCCTCTCACTCCTAACAGGTCTACCCAATGCAGGCATCCACGAAGATATAGGGACCCCAATATTTTTTTTTGGGTAGTAGCAATGGAACTTGAAGCTGACGCCAAGACTTCATTGTGGAAGTATTGCACAACTATTGAAGCTAAGGGAGAAGTCACAAAGGAAATTCTATGTAATTTGTGCGACCGCCTACCATGGCAAGAAAGTTATTCAAGGGTCAGGGCCCATTTCTTGGAACTCAGTTTTGGGATTAAACAATGTCTAAAAACCTAGGACCCCATTCAAGAAATGCAGAATGGACAAAATGTTGTTGAAGACACACTCCTCAATCTTCCATCAGTGATACATCTGTTGAAAATCCTGTAAATTCTCCAAGTTTCTTCAAGAAATCTCACCACATGAAAAAAGGAAAATCATTTTCTATATATCTTTCTTATTTGATATTTGATAAAAGGGAGAGAGTTGATCTTGCATTTGCACATTTCTTTGATGCACGTGGTCCTTTGTTCAATGTTGCACATTCTCACTATTTTAATGAAATTATGTGTATCATAAATGAAAGGCCTAAAGGATCAACTCCTAACCACATCTAGGATTATTCCGATCATGAAGATGTAGTTTTTTTTCTAATCGATGAGGAATCCCTCGCTTTGATGGGTATATAACCTCTGTCGAGGCCAGCGTTAGTGTTTATTGGAAGAACCACTCAAACTAGATTTGTGCAAAGATGGGGACCACCTTGGATGCCCCATAGCTCAGCCATGTTCCGTATGACTCCCAACTTCAACCTCTAACCCAAAGGATTTAAACTAGTGACTTACAGGATTTAAACTAGTGACTTAGTGACTTATAGAGACTTAACCACCACTTGAATTCAATTCTACAGGATTTGAATTGGTTTTTGCGACTTGAATTCAGTTCTACTACGACCACCTTTGTGCCTTCTCCTAAAATAGGAAAATCAATATAATATATAGAGCAATTAAGTGTTCTCAATTGTACGGCTCCCGTCATTGTTAGGGGAAATTGTTTACGGCTTGAAATTAAATATAAAATGGAGAGGGTGAAAATCTATCCAATGCAAACGCAATCTATAGGTCAATACATCAATGGGTTGTGCTTAACCTGTTTCTTGTTACTGAGCGATACATGCGATCGATTGATCGACCTTGGTATGGTGCACCCATTCCAACCGACTAACCATCATGTCAAATGTTGAACATCTATCAATGCAAAGTATCCTAGGATACCAATGGTCAGGAGTTGGAAATAACCACTTATGAAACTATCGTCCCTCATCTACTTTGGACCATCTCCCATTCCACTTAGAGACAAAATTTGCTCAATGCCCAACAAGGCAAGGTAGGGGTCCTTTTCCTCCATAATTTCATTGACTTTGAAGTATGCATGGGTCTTCGCTCCATCAAGTAAATTCAACAATGAAATTCAGAATATCGACCTGAATAACTAGTGGCTATGATAATTCATTTCAAGTTATGGATCTGTAGATTTAACTCCTAAAAAAAATAACTAGGGGGGTTTAACTATGAGATTCAGCAATTCGACTAGCAAGTTAAACCCCCTTTTTTTTAAATTGATTAACTCAGCTAAAATGGGAATTGAAAGTTGATCTATACCAAGATAGTACTTAAACATAGTGACCCTTTTTCTTTCATAATCGATAAAAAAATCTCTTTACATATCCAAGAACCCTACTAAGCCCAACAATTCATCATGCACATCTTAAAATAAAGCAGATCTAAAATTTATCAAGAAAAAAACTTTTGTGGAATTAATCACAGCATATAATTTCTTTTTAATAGAATACAAATAAAGAACAACTTAGAAATTACATATATGGTCTCATTCATTTTCCAATAGCAAATTACATAGAAAAAACAATCAATAAACAAATCTACTAACCTGAGAAATCACTCTTGCCGTGGAAATGGAGAAGGCTACTGAAGTATGTTGAAGTCCCATCGTGAGTCTCCTTTCGAATGTCAATCGAATAGTGTCCACAAGAAACCACCCTACTGTTCCCAAAATGTACTCTTCATCCCCTGGGACCCCCGAGCCACAACGGGGTTGAATATAAGAAATTGCTAGCATAGCCCAAGTATGTGGATTACAACCAAGAGGCTCCCAACCTCGTTCGTACAATGACGAACCAACCACTCTCAATAACTTCACCGACTAAATTCAGCATAAAATATATTATCCAACAATGAGGTAAAAAGAGATGATAGCTTCATGCCCTCTCTGTCTCTTTATAGATTTTCTAAGACTTTTCATGCGTCTTATCCATGCACATGCATAACTTTGGAATTATCAATTTACCTTTCTTTTATTATTTACCCCATTTCTAAATGTCACTTTTTCTCCTATTTCCTATTTGAGTGTGTACATGGTGTTACTACTTTTCGAATCAATTAATCTATTTTCCTTTCTTCATTCATAATTTAATTCCTATTTATATTTAAACCATTATCTCAGTTTTGTGTGTGCATGTTGGTGATTAAAATTTCAGTAATTTAATTCTTTTAAAACGCACACCATTACCCTTTTTAGTGCTTTATTTTCATTTGCCGCGTTCTTGTTAACTCGGTCATATTAAAGGCACCATGCTCTATGCATGCCCTTTAAATATCCCTTTTGTGGTGGGGACTGCTACGACAACTAAGACATTGTTAACTCAGTTTGTCCAACCTTGTTGAGGGACTAATGGTTCCTAGGGAATAAGGTCGAATGCATATTGCACACCCCCTAGTATAAGCCTCACGAGTGACCAAATCCACAGTTTACCCTCACGACAACACACATATGACAAGAAAAATGATCTTCTCTCGCTTTTCAGCTCCTTGCGTGGAGTAATCACTAGTCTTACATCTTTACATTCATCATCGTTACTTGATGTGGACCAATTGGCAATCGCAATCCCGCGCCTACATGTAAACACTACGCATATCAAATATAAAACATAATATACTAATTACATCAAGTCAACATCACATGTCATGGATACCCTGACTTAGTCTCCAGTCCACTTGGTATCGACTCCACCTTGCGTCACATGTACATGTCTTTCTTGTCACACTCGACAACCCATCAGAAATACATGATATACATAACATTTCTGCATTCTAATCATCATTCCATAATCCCATGGTATTATAATCATCATCAAATCATATCTCACGGCATCATACTCATCCTTAAATCATAAATATAATCATCATCAAATAATAATTTTAAACTAATAACTTTAAAACATCCCACTTAGTAATCAAAGTAATAGTTTCCACATACAACGAGGCCATTCAAAACCGAATTCCCACACATAACAGTGTTATGATAATAATCAAATAATCAAATTATAAGTAAAAGCAGGGCACTACTAACTACTGATACATAAGTATTTTCATATATACGTAAAGGTAAAATAGCATAATAATGTATATGATCCTAGATGTAATGGGCATTACAAAGTTGCATCTTGCCTCTAGAAAGTAGGGTTAACTAAATACACGATAAAAAATATTTTATTTATGTATAAAAAATATTTATGATAAATATGTCTAATAATTATTTATGATGTATTTATGTAAGATAAGTATTCCACATAAAAACTATGCCTTCACTGGAAATACACACTCTTAAAAATAAAAGATATTAAAGTAATATTACAATTATTTTCCTATTTTGAAGAAGGTTTATAAATACACATATCATAGTCTTAATCTGATCTTGATTTGTATTCCACAAGTATAGAACCATACTAAATACAATGACTAACACCTACTTGCAATATCCTAAGGTGTAATAAATATATTATTAAGTTTTCTTAACTTTAAGAAAGTCAATATTAGTAAGATAGATTCTGTGGTAAGAGACTCTAGACATCTGTCCATGTTATCCATAAAAAGTTGTGTCCATTCATTAAATATAAACATTATTTACTTTTATTTTTTTCCATAATTTTATATTTAAATTTAGTTTTATTTCTAGATAAAATAGTTCCTACCAATTTTCCAATCAAATTCAACTTTCAAGTTTCAACTGGTTATAAAGCATCTCATTAATAAAAATCAAATTCCTTTTCATTTTAGCTATAAAGATAACGTTTTATACGTAGCATATTTTATTATTATGTACCAGAGCAAAAACAGAGAAGAGTTGTCTCAAAGACGAACTATTTTGATTTCCTCTTTTAACTTTAAGAACAAATCTTTTCCCATAAATGGACCATGTGATTAAGTTATTGGAATGGAAAGTGGTAAAGTAAATTGTTGATTTTACCACTTTCCTATATGATGTTTACAAATCACAATCATTAAGTTAAGAATCATCATATAAATTGATTATATATGTGTATGTATTGTTAGTTATGTTTTATATATATATATATATATAAACAATCAAATAAAAAATAGAAAAGTTAGTTATTAAATTTGCTACTTGTTTATTTAACAAAAACCACAAGGTAGTAATGTTTCATTGTAAATTAGATTTTTTTAAAATTTGCAAAATCAACATGTGAACTATTAATTAATTGGATTATCAATGTTGCTTTAGATTGTCTACTAGTTTAACTTTATGAAGCATGGGTAACTAAAAAACTTACTAGATGATTGGTTATTAGAAATGAAAATACAAGGTTTATCTCTGTTTGAGACTTTATTTAACAATACACAAGGTTTAACCACTTACCCACCTCCAAAAGTGAGCAAATTATTTTTTACATGATATTTTATCAATTTTTTATAAAATTTACTAAGTAATCCATTTTTAAAATAATTAGTAATATTCACATGAGATTTGAGTTCAACTAGGATTATGCTTAAGCCACTTATGACACATAAGCATGCAAGTAAAAGGGTAAGAGGTTAGTAACTACTCTTTTGTTTTTTATATATTGAAAAACAAAACGAAGCTTTAATTCAAAATTTAACAAACAATATAACTTCATGTACAAATTATTGATTTCATTTACCATGTAACCATAACCATATTTGATGGATAAGATGTCCCTGACATGTTTCGGTTGAAGACATAATGACTTTGGCCCAATTTAACTATGAGTGGAAACAATGCTAATGATTTTCATTTATAAATATTAATGTTTTGTTAGGTAAGATGTTTCCTCTCACTATATGGCTAGTGAGACTTGACATAAACACCAATGCTTTATTGTAGTTATTTCTCTTAAATTCTTCATAAACTTTTTTCCAACTAAGTCTGTTTTAACTATATATTTAGAAAAAAAATAAAAATTAATATATATTAAAAATATATAAATATATATGTTATAATATAATAATAACATGAGGTAATGAAAATTAATTATTCATTACAAGGTGGTTTAATGAGGATATTAATTACTAATAATTAAGTTATGAATTTCAAATTTAATAAGAATATTGTTTCTATACCTATGTACAGTACTCAAACAAGACATTATGTAATTGTTTGCATGAAAATATCTCTAAAAATGATTTTCCATCAAAAATGAGCTTATGAGCATTGAAGATGAAAGTCACTTTCTCTTAGAATGTCCTTCCTACACCCACATTAAATCTTTGTTCCATAAACTTTTCTCTTAAAATGCCCTTAAACCTTTTGAGCACAAAAATAATATTTTAAACAAATCAAATAACTTGTGTCCTATCTTTTATTTTAAATAGTATAACACCTCACTATTTTTAATGCAATAATATAATTTAAATTAATACAAACATTTAATTTAAAAATATATATTAACTTTATTTTAAAACAATATTATTTAAAATACTTAACTATTTTTTACAATCATTATATGCATGAGAATTTGCTTAAAACAATTAAATTGCAAATGATAAGGTCACTATATATTAATTTATATTCCTTCAATAAGACGATGTGATTTAACAATGGAATGACCTAAATCTTTAGGTGCATGAGAAATTGTTTAATAAAAAGTGACTATTAAATTTGAAGGGGTTATTACTCTAGCGGAGCAGAGTTAAGAGTAGCGATTTGAAAACCAATTCCACAAGCTTCTTCCCTACATATTTCATGAATAATCATCAACAAGCAATATAAATATTTGATCCAACTAGAAGACTCTTAAAAGGGACAACACATATTGGTGTTGATTAAATTAAGAAATACATTGGCTTCATCATAATTTCCACTCTCAATTTTAACTTATGCTTCTTACAAACAACATATATGAAACAAATATTGGCTATACTCTTGAATTGGTGTGGTCGATGGCTAAACCCAATTTTTCTTAGAGAGGAAAGATGCTTTACATTTAAGACTATGAAGTATTTTAGGGGAATTTATATTGTGTTTGTTGAATATCTCAACTAAAATTCTTTTTTTAGTTTGATGAATTGTTGTAGTATATGAGTGGGAATTTGGTTTCTAGTTTAATGTAAACCTTGGAGAGTTTTGATAATAGGGAATTGAAATAAATAAATAAATCGAGCAAAAACATCCCCCGTCACGACTTTAAAAACCACCTTTAAATTTTCCTCGTGGGTAGTGTTAATTCATCTTTCCCCGTAAAGGATCTCCTATGTAACAACACCCTTGATACTCAATCGATGTTGTGACATGAAACTTGGAGGATCCATTAAGTAAGTTGTTTTGGAATTAGGTTGATTTTGCTAGCACACAAACTTCATACAATACAATAATGAGAAAATCAATAATGGTTGTATTGTAATATTAAATAGGTGTACGAACAAAATCAAATTCCTTCATAAATCATTAACATCTATACTGAAAATGTATCTCTGATGTCCAAATAAAATTGTTGCAATGAGATCTTTTAGAAGGAAAAGTGAATTTCCAATACTTCGGAGGAAAAAATGAAGGTGGTTTTGAAAGTAACCATTAAATATTTTTTTTAGGATTTTTTCACTTCAATTAAAGGATGCCACAACCTCCTTTGAGTTTAAATTGAAAATGGAAAACCCAATCCCTAGTTCTAAATGGTAGGATTATCTACACCAACAATTCAACAATCTAAAAAGACGAACTTCAATTTGTCAAATCATCAAACACCATAAAAAATTCCCTAAAATCCTTTATAATCCAAAATTCAAAGCATATTGTTTCTTAAAGGTAGGGTTGGCTCAATACTTTATAAAAATGTTTGATATATGTATGATTTGAGGAAGACCCATTTAACAATTTACAAATTTTGTAACAAATTGTGAACACTGATAATTCACTATCTTCACTTGAACTACACACACCTAAAAATAAAACATATTAATAAGCTTGGATGTAATTTTATAATTATTTTCGAAAAAAAAAATTAACCACACATTTTAATTTATGTTTCACCGGTATGGAAGCATACAATACTAAATGGTGAGACTAATACTTTTTTTTTTTACAGAAACGGCTGATCAGCATTATATATTAAAATAGAGTTTCTTACAAAAATATTGGGGAGACTGTACCCAACAAAAGGAGGG
>NWUY0300041553.1:6740-17195 GCA_004151065.3 Larix sibirica
CCAAATAACAAGCTTATCAAAAGCTTAAAAATAATTGAAGGAATATAAATGAACAAATGATGCAAACCATAAGAATGTGGGCAGCGATGATAATGGAGTTCGTCCCTGATGGACTACTTCTTTGGGTCCAGCTCCAATGAGGACCAATCTTATTAGTCTTCAAAAATAATGCTTGCACAAGTAAAAAAATGTCTTCATCCTTCATGTTGATTCAAGAAGAGACTTAGGCTTTCAATCATAAAGCCTCTCACTCTCAACCTCTCAAGAGTGGCTAAAAAAAAGTCTCTCACAAAGCAAAGATTACAAATCCTTTACAAAGGCATAATGGTATAAAGATCCATTAAAAATGGATAAAAATATGGCAAATCTCCATAAAAATACACTTTTGTTTTAAAAACAAATAACAAATCCGAAAATAATATAAATATATGGTTTAAAGACCATATAAAATTATGAATTTGTTTAGTTTTGACCCAAAAAGGAAGCGCACCCTTATTGGGGGTTAAAACCACCCAAAAACTAATTTAAAAGTATTATTATTCGAATCCCTAAACAAGTGGAGTTTGTGGTGCAATGGTTAAGGCGCTTGGCAATGGGGGAGGAGGTCACGGGTTAAAACCCGCGGACCTCTCCCCATAATATGATTTTGTTGACATGCCATATTGGCAAATGGCGGAAGCTTGGACTATGGTTTGTGGTGCCAAATATATGTNCTTTCTACAACTCCATTTTGTTGTGGAGTATAGGGTGTGGTATATTGTTTCTGTATGCCTTCTTGACTACAAAAGTTACTAAAATCAAAACTGGTTCATGCCATGTTTATTTCAGCAAATTATCTTTGTTATATGAGCTAGATCAATTGTTATCTATTAGTTTTGTGAAGCAACTTTGATTTTCAGAAATTCACTTCAAGTTTAGCTTAGTAATTTGAAATTTCCACTATTATCGTACAAACAAGCTAAACTTTCATTGCTGTTAATTACTTTGCTTTACACTTGCAAACTATCACTTAAAGTTAATTTCCAGCAATCTGGTTTTGTACATTTAATTTTTGATACAAGACTCTTGTTCTATTGGCAACACCAGCTCTAGAACAAGAGCATTTAGGTGGTTTATGTTACATTTTAATCTCAAATTTTATGTGTGCAATCCATTTTTACTAAGCTCCAACTTAAGGTAATCAAATTTTATGTTTCTCACATATGGTCTAAGCTTATTCCTTGTTGTTCAATTTCACTGAAAATACATAACAACAAATGCCTTTGGGTTGTGTTACATGAAATTCACTTCAATACTTCACTGAACAATCTAAGACTTAATTTGCTTAATGCTTTGCTTATAATTTCATGTCCATTCAAATACATCTTTAAAGATTGATAAGCAAATCAAGGATAAAATCAGATCTGGTTTATAGCTGATTACTTCATGGTTAAATCTGATTTCATAATCTTCATACTTGCTTTTACATGCAATAATAACATGGATGCTTTACTTAATTGATGGAATCCATTTGATGGGATATTCACATGTTCTTTGATTTCATGTTATGTTCCAATTTCAGATTATCTTTTGGTTTAAGCAAGTAAATCATTGTGAGTAATAATAATCTTAGTGATTTTTGCTTCATCATATTGTGCATGAATTCTTGTTCCTACAACTTAAATGCCACACAAACACTTTGACTCACTAATCTAAACCCACTCACAATCTTTCACAAGTAATCTAAGATATCTTCAAATCACTTAATCAATCAATCGAGCCTTAGTTACTTTAGGGCACCCTCCCATGGTGTAGGATTATCTTTCCTCACTAAAAGTGAAGGGAAACTTTGCTTAGGTGACAATTGTAGTTGCACTTCACTAGAACCTATTAGGAGACCTTGCCTTAGGGTGCTAGTTTTTTTGGCAACAAGGTCGAACTAGGGTTTTGAGTGGATAGACTTAGCAAATTCGAATTTTGGGTTTTGAGTGGACAAATCGCCAAATTCGAATTAGGGTTTTAGCATTGTTGTCAAGGCTCCTAGGGTTTTAGAAAACACTCTAGGGTTTTAGCAAGATCTCATGCAATGATTGGATAAGGCATATGATTTAGGTTTTTGGTTCAACAATAATAGCAAATTCGATTTAGGGTTTAGGTCCATTTTTGTACTAGGGTTTTGGCAAGATTTCACAAAATAAATCCTCTTCAAATAGTTGCCACATGTCACTCTGAAACCTTATCCATTTGCTTACTTATGTACTTAACTCACCATCTTCTATCCACCGGAACCTGAACCACTTCACAACTGTACCTGCCAAATGTAGACATGCCAAAAATAGGAGTCAAAATGGAAAAAACCGAACATGAAGAGAAATGCTAGGAGACCCCTGCAATATCTAGCACATCTAAAATTAGGCATTCCTAAAAATATTAAGCTCTTGCATGTACATGAAAATAGTCTCATCAAACTCATATCTTTGCAAGGAATCCAAGTATGTCTTCAGAATTGACATGCAAGTCCTCAAAACCTAACTGCTAAAAATAACAGTGTCCTGAAATTGCTTGCATGTCACCTGGAAAACGCTCATTGGGATCGTGGTGTCACAAGGAACTATGTCTTTGAACAAAAATGAAACTGCTAACAATTTCCTAGAATCTGATAGAAATGACTGCAAACAATCTCTGGTTGCTGTAATACCCTGGATATACCTGAAATAAAACCAGCTTGATATGATCTCACTGGAGCTTAACCCTCTAGTTATGCAAGCAAATTTGGGTGTTAACGTGCAGTTATAAGTTCACCAACATGTATTATTTACTCAAGTATTAACCTTTGATAAAATTTGTTAGCCTCAAGAGATGTGCTTGTTTGCTGTAGGCCTTGAATTATGTGCTACAAACATTAGGACTTTTTTTCTTTCCTTCCAATGTATGTGGCTGATTTATTTATTGTATCATGGAATGAATTGAAATTATCGTTTTTACTTTTATTTTGGATGTGCTTCCTTTTACAATCAAAGAGAAACATTACAATTGGACTGAATAGGCCGAGTACCACAAGCACCATGCTTGCATGAGTGAAACGGACCTCGAGGGGGAAAATACTGAACATAAGCATTTTTTCTTGGCTAAGCTGCTGCAACAACAAGTACTCTTCCATCAAATGCAGCCAGGACTTGCACCTGCCCCCTACTGCTTATTCATGCTTCCAGGGGAATTGAACCTTGGTGGGTGGTCTGACATGCTGCCACTTTCACTGCTGAACCACTATCCTAATGACTTGTGTTGCATATTTAAAGTGTTGGTGTCACTTATTATTTATTTGTTTTGGGGTATGTATGTATTTGTGCTAGGGTATTTGCTGTGCTGAGTGACATGGGTATGCCCTTGTCCACGGCCGTGTCCAAGCAAATGGCATGATCAAGGACCCTAGATTTGTGTACTCGAGGACAACTGGCGAGGAATGAAAGGAAGCATGCTTGCATATCATGCATATTCCTGTCTCTCTCTTATACTAAAAATTTATCACAGGAGTTTTCATATGCACAAGTTATTCTCAAAGCTACCTTCTAGACACTTCCTTCTACACTCTGCCAACTTTTCTAGATTTTAAGATTCTCCATATGCCTTTCTCAGGATTTACAAAAAAATTATTTCATATTACAGAAGGAAAATTTAAACAAAAAAAATACTATGTTTGAGTTTCATCAACTAAGGAGACTGCATAATTCAATTTAACAATTTCCAATATCTCTTTGCTAGTTTTAAGGTTTATATTTGATCTTTTAAGAAACTATATCTTGGTTGTCTTAGGCTTCTTGTTGTGGGTAGAGGATGGTTATATGTTTAGGAAGCACACACTTATTTTTGGCCTTTTGTTTCTTTGGTAGGGGGCCATTGTTTTCAGGGATGGTTCTTATGCTGATGAGCGTGATACTCAGATAATCCAAGTGCGCATGGAAGGAGTATATATATGGCCTTTTAGACAACTTCGGATGGTGGCCAACAGGTGTTCATGACTCACGAGTTATTTATATAATTAGATATCATTCTTTTCTATTACAGAGAAATATTGGGTAAATGAATAACCACCTTGAACATGACGATAATGGTTCCTCATTTTCTGTAGCTGCTGGTTGGTGATAACTATCATATGCATGTCTGAATTTGTTCAAATAATTCCTTTTATATAGTATTTTCTTTCTGGTTACTGATAACTATCATATGCATGTGTGAATTTGTTCAATAATTCCTGTTATATAGTATTTTCTTTCTGGTTTAGAGTCCAATTTCTGTTATTTATCATCTTTATTTTTGTGTTAATTGGATATTTAGTATTTATTAACTTGATTTGCATCATCAAGGCAGGAGCCATAGTGATTCAGATTTGTGATATTTTGTTTTATTTGTCACTTTCATTTCATTGTTTAGTGTTTGCATGAATATACTTCTCTTTAGTTTTTATTCAAAATTGCAGCTGCAGTCTTGACAAATTCTGGAAGAATTATCTGTTTTGAAATGTAGTTTTGCATTTTAAGTTGCCAAAATTTTCTTCTGCAGTGGAACAGATGGAGAACACAACCAAGAAGAAGACTTCATTTTATCCAATCCATACCATTTGGTAAATTCTCTAATGTCCCCTTTCTATGTTGTCTTTGCATCTTACATTTTTGCCACAGTAACAAGTTCGTTTTGTGTTATGAATGTCTGATATGCTTTATTTGAAAATTTCCACTGTTTTATGCTTTTTTTTCTGGCATTGATTCTCTCTTGGTATATTAGTTGAAAGCAATCTTTTGCAAACAGAGTGGATTGTGTTCCTCAAATACTGAGGCTTACGGTTGGTTCCACATACCGACTAGCACACACCAACAATAACTCAGTACTATGACCTTTCAAAACTGTCCAAGCCCATTTGTCATTCGTCCAGTTGATTCATTGCTCTGTTCCTAGGTTCACAAGTCAAACTTGGATGCATGCAAATTTGATTGCTTGTGAGCCAAATGAGTATGACTCACTAGCTTGTCTACAAATTCCCAGTCTGTTCCTCATTCGTCCAGTTGCTTCATTGCTCTGTTACCAGGTTCATGAGTCAAACTTGGATACTTGCAAGTTTGACTTTGTTTGTGAGCCAAATGAATATGACTCAAGGTTACAAGAACAGAACTGGTGGTCGAGCCGGCCGACCCCAAAACCGGAACCGGACCAGGACCGGGACCAAAAATACATAAAATGTTCAAATTTTCAAAAATTATATATATATATNNCATAGTTGCACTTGGCTAGAACCTGTTAGGAGACCTTGCCTTGGGGTGCTAGTTTTTGTGGCAACGGTCATCATTGTATCAGTTTTTCCATGATCATGTTGTAAAATGTGAAATAGCATTTGTATTTGTCTATAAAGGGCCAATCTATATCAGTTTGTCCATGGTCATGTTGTAAAATGTTATAATATGTGAAATAGCATTTGTATTTGTCTATAAAGGGCCAATCTATATGTATATCTATAGCTTGCGTATGACAGTTGTACTACGCAAGTGACTCATGAGTGATTTTTTTATTGAGAAAGATTTAACCCTTGTGGTCAAATCTTTCAATTTTTTTCATTCGACAAAATCTTCCAAAGCCATGAACATGTTCTAGTACACTTTCCCTAGTCATTGAGCTTCCTTATCCCTTAGTCTATTAAATCTCACTTTGAGTCACCATGGACATGTGTCAAGTCAATCCTATTTAGTCTAGAGTCTTTTAGGAGTTTGTCTTGCACTTGGTCATGATTATTAAGGTGTGCTTGTAGCCTTGTAGTTAAACATACGTTGGATGGTTAGAGGTGGCTATCCTAGCTCAAGGTTTGGGTTTAATAATTTCTTTCTCAATTAACATCTAAAACCCAATTCCCCCTTCCTCATATTAGACCGTCAACATATTTTTATGTAGTCACACATGTCAATGCATGCCACTTGGATGCCCCTAGACCTCAGCGCTTTGCTTGTTTGACCTCTTAATGCACACATAGGGCATCTCCTATCCTTTCTAATATCCTAAACGCCAAACGCTCTCCTAGAAATGTGAGATGTTCCCTCTTTAAGCTCGCATGTGTGGGTCGCACCCTCTTTTTCTCCCATGTGTGATGTTGCCCTTCCTTTCTTTGAGTTGTTTGGTCCTTCTCATAGCTGTTTTGTCCCTTCTCTAACCAATTTGCACACGGTTTGATGATTTCATCAAGATTCTAACCTCTCTTGACCTTGCATGTGCCTCCCTTCTAGAGAATTCCTCTCTTCTAGCTAATCCGGCCCTCTTCTATGCTAGGCACCCTCTCTCTCATTGACTTGTCAAAGTGATGTTAAAACCACCTTCATTATCTTATTAATTTGTTGACCTTGTCAAAAGGAAAAAAAGTTCAGTTTACTTGGTTTTAGAATAGATCTAGGGTTTTGGACAAAGAAATATTTTTTTAATGAAGAGGAAGTTGAGTCTCAAGTCCTATATAAAGAGACCTTCCTCTCTCATTTGTTTTGTTGGTTATTGTTGGTCTATCTTGTACTACTTGGAGAGCTCTATTGAATATCAATCTAAATGCTTTGGAGGACAAATCTTGGGATCTACTTGTGTATGTGTGGCTTATTTCTTGCTTCATGCTTTTTGTTGGAGGTAATGTTACAATAGCCCTATCATTTCTTTATTTTTTGCTTGGTCATTGAAAGGGTATTACTATGCCATGGGAAGAAGGGTACGGTATGTTAGTCTCTATCATAGTTATCTTTGTTATTTTACTTGGAAGAAAGTTTTTTTTTTCACATTTTCCTTCATTTGGATTGTGCAATACTAACATTTTCCTTGTAGAGTGCACCCCTAAGGGAAAGAAATGAGAGATCTATTCTCTCCCTTTGTGATCTTGTGCAAGCTCCCTCCAACACATTAAGTAGATTGAGGTTAGACTAGAGCAATCTTCTTCTCTTGGTGATATTTCTAAACAAGACCTTCTTCGTAAGTCTTGGGTGACTCTATAAGCCCTTTAATCTTTTGGCACTAATCTCTCCTTACAACCATCCACATATATAAAAATAACAAAAAACCTTTTTTTTTCTTTGTTTAAAGTGGAATACACTAACCCTAGAGGAAAATCTCATTTAGATTTCACGTTAATTAGATCTACTTGTTCTTTATTGACAATTTTTGAATTAGATCTAGTAAGTAAATTTGAAAATTTTATTCATAGATTACATCTTACGTATTCACTTTTTTGGAATTCATGCTATTTGATTTCAAAGTTTTATTCATTATTGGCATAAATCTCAAATTTTTGCAATCTAGACTCTGCACATTTGTGCAAATAAACCAGATATTTGCAACTCATTCTTGAGCTTAACTATTTAATTAAGATTTTTGAGTTGCACATATATATTTCTGCAATAAATTGCAACAAGCAAACATCTATAATATTGCATATTTTTTCTAAGATAAACTAGAGTTTCAGGCAACATTTACTTATGGTTTATTTAGAATTTTTTGTAATTCAAGAAATTAATTAAATTTCTGCACTTTTACTCATATAATTTCCAGAATTCAAGTTTATCTCGCAAGTTTTAATTCACACTAATTCATGGGAAATTTAAAGTGGTTTCCACCACTAAACTTTGTGAGCATAATCACCTAACTCTTAATACTCTTAGTTGCTTGAATATTTAATTCATATCTATTTTAATTCTTGCAATTAGTTTAATTTAATTGGTGATTAAGTTTCACTTCAAGCCTCTAAGTGCTCTTAAGATTCTTATCTCATATCCTTATTGGCTTAAGTTCTTTAAAATTTGAATTGTCCTTTCAATGGTTTAAGATCTTTTGTTTCAGATTCTATCTTTTGATTAGAGCATTATAAAAATATCTTCATTAAGTGACTAATAATCCTTGATCGCATTACAAGCTCTAGGGTTTCAACCTAGACCTTGTTCTTAGCATTGGAAATTTTATTAATTCACATGGTGCATAGTTAATCTTCATATCATTCTTGTGGATTGGTAATTGGTTTTTCTTGCATGCTTCTATTTTTTTTATATCTTATTGAAGAATTTCCATTTGAATCTAAGTGGTTAGTTAGCTATATATTCTAAGTTGTGGATTCATTTGGCAACTTAAAAACATATTTCTATTTCATATCTTCCCTGCGCTTAAGTTATAATTAACTCTCATATATTTAAGTGAATTCTTTCAATTAGGGAAGCCTCCCTTAGCTTTGGCCTAAAGAGTTAAGGATTGATTGTGAGGTGACATTGGCAATCAATGCAAGGTTTCCCTTTGGCTTGTACTTGTGATTGGGACCTTTTCCACTTAGGTACAAGTTAGGAGGCAACAAAACCAACTGAATTATCTCTTGGGGCTATATATTATTGGCATATGATAATATTATAGATGTATACATAACATATGCAAAGTTAAATATTTATATCATATAATTATATTATAATATTGAGATTTACAAAAAATAGCCAGAGAATCGAAAGGAACAAACAAAACCCAAATTCTACAAGAAGGAAAGAACAAACCAGCACTAAGGCAACTCAACACTCGAAGAGAAATCAGACAAACGAGCAAAACCCTAGAGAGAGAGTGAACCCATGAACAAGTGCACTATAGAGAAAAATAAACCCAAGCACAAGAGAGGGTGCAACACTATGATGGTGCCCTTAAGCAAATCACTTCATAAAGAATAAAAAGTAAACACATGATGGGAATTACAAGAGTAGGGAATAAGGGCACTTTCCCCAAGATGGATTATAAGCCTACATGTACAAAGTTGTCCTTAGCCAAACCTAGAAAACAATAATGGTTATTACAATATAAAGTTGTTCATGACCGAAATTGAAGCTTCACCATTTTTAACATATAATACTTGTGAAAGATCATTGCATTAGCTAAGGTATACTATAACTCTAAAGTTCAGTGTTTATATAAATTCAGAAGTCCGAAGGTAAAATTCCCAATTCAATTTATAAAATATGGTGCCATTTTAAAAGGTAGTAAACGGCACAAAACTTTGTGATTAGTGACCATGGCACAAATGACACAAATATTTATGTGCGAATGTCTGTGAAAAAGAAAAACTTAGAATGCAAATGTTAAAGCAAACTCCAAAAGTATGTGATTTCATAGAATGAAAACAAGATCCTCATTAACAAAGTCATCTGCTTAAAAGCAGAAGTAGCAAATACTTGTAACTTCAAAGATAAAATGAAATTTGACAAGATGAGATTCAACAAAAAAATCCAAAATTTAATATGGAAGATATGGACAAATATCTTTCACAAAAAGACATAAATTTTTCCCTTAAAAAGCGAAAATGATCACTTGCTCTTAGAAGTTAAGAAATTAAAACAAAGAAAAAGGATGTTTTCAAAGGTCAAAGTGCAATTTGTCAACAAAGAGATGTTTACTAACTCAACTGAATTGAGGATGTTCTCAAAATTTAAAATGAAAGTTATCAACAAAGGGACGTCTCCCAACTCAATTGAATTTAAAAATCAAACTGTCACTATTGACAAAATTGTCTCATCTAACAAATCAACTAGATAAGATAAGATAATTTTATTAATGTCCAACAAATGACCACAAAAGTAAATCAATAGGACTATGTGGTAACATGATATCAATACAAAGTGGGAGTGTTGAGGCATCTCCTATATAAAGCAAGAGGTAAGACTCTAAGCTAAAACCAAAACGAGCAAACTCCTAAGATGGAGAGCCAATCCAAAAGAGATAAGTACACCTAGAGCCGATACAAAAGAAGAATATACAGGGAAAGTGGGTATGGGATTTGTGATACAAAAGTGGTGAATATGTCATGGTGCACTGGAAGCATTGGAAGCGTCTCTCCTAACATCCGAAGCTGAATGAAGTAATCTTGAAATAGTACTCTGTTTGGAGCCTTGGACTATGGAATAGATGAAAGAGACAAAAATAAACAACTTAAGGTTAATCAAGAGTGACCTGAAATTGAGATCAAGAAGAAATATTCAATAAAACATTATCCTACGCACAAGCGTTGTCACTCTGACCAATGAACTTATCAACATTCTTTTGAACAAATACAACACCTTGTTTCTATTCTAAAGAATCAGAATTCCAATCTGACATTCTTCAAAGACATCCTTGAATTCATAATATGAAAAGCTTCTTTCCATACTATTATCAACAAATATTCCGAAAAAAGTTGATCTAGGACAGATTGATGTTTTATAATGCGTCAATATTGCTTGGTGTTTCAACAATCTATTTGTCTTGTTTCTGCATGTACTTAAAGCACAAAGGCTTTCTAGATCGGAGGGCTTGTAATGTACCTCAATTATACTAAAAATTATTATGGAATGTCATGTCCTTTAGCATAGTTGTGTCTTTTAGGTACTATATATGTCAATCTTCTTGAATGCATATCAATCATCTCTTTTTTGCACCGAGAGGAGCGAGGTGCTCTACAACCCA
>NWUY0300041572.1:0-13528 GCA_004151065.3 Larix sibirica
TTTCATCAATTAATTGTTGTAGGTTCTTCACACACCCCTCAGCAGAATGGAGTCACAGAGAGGAAAAATTGGAATTCGATAGAAATGGATTGTTTCCTATTGCAGACCAAATATATTCCAACTAAATTTTTGGAAAAAGGTTTTTACTCTTCAAATTATATCATGAACCTTCTTCTAACTAGAAAAATCACTGACATGACTCCAGTTGAGAAGTAGAATGGAAGGAAACCATTTTTCAGACACCTAAGAACCTTTGGATGTGTTGCTTGGGCACATATCAGTGATAACTGCATGAAAAAATTAGATACAAAGATTCAAGATTGCATCATGATGGGATATTCTGATGAATCAAAATCCTATCGAGTTTTTTATCTTGTCAAAAAACAAATCATTTTGAGCAAAAATGTGATATTTGATGAGAATTTTTCAGGTGATAAGTTGTTGAATTCCTCTTCTTGTCAATTGAACAATGATCCACTTTATATTCTTGAAGAATCGAGATTGAATATAACCTTCTTTGGAGTTTCAACCGAACCGACGAATTCTACTGCTGAGTTGACTAGTATTCAATCTACATTGATGGAAGACATCAACAAAATGACTCAATCAACTGAAAAATCACTGACCTAAATCATCGTTGACTTGTCTACCTCGATGGGATGCGAAAACAATTGAAGTTGTTGGATTGAATGCTAGTGCTAGTATTGGTTGACAGACCCATAGTAAAAAATAGCATGGAATTGTTGCACTAATGGAACATGTTCTTGAAACCTATGATTCTAACACTTATGCTCATTCTTAGGGAGTTCCTGCATGGAAAAATTAGATGGCTGCTGAAATTGATTCTTTGAACAAGAATCGTACTTGGTAACTTGTTCCTCGACTACAAGGAAAGAATGTTGTGAAGTGTCTATCGGTCTATAAGACTAAGTTTAATTTTGATTGTAATGTTGAGCATCACAAGGCTCATTTTGTAGCCAGTAAAGCAGTCATTCTCCTAATAACAAGAACCAACAGTTACAACAACAATTTGCCTCAAATAGATGTATAAAGGGACAAAATGATAGCATAAGAAGGATGATATTTTGCAGGGGCATAGTGTAACTCCTATTGAGGCTGATTGATCAAAGAGATATTAGAGACATGGCTTATGATTTTGATATTTTGGGATAAGCAGATTCAGACATTTTTTCCTATCATTCTGTAATATCTATTGTACTTTGTACTATTCTTCTATTTTTTCACATGTTCCATGCTTCTATGTAATTGCTAGTCTAATATAATGAAATCCATTTTAGGAAATCATTCATCCCATTTCTTGGGTCATGTGATGTGATGAATGCCTTTTGTGCTATTAATATGTTATGGAATATTCATGATATGTTATATGGTCTAAAATATGTTTCTCTCATGATTATTATGTGTATGCAATTGCATAATATGTCAACTACTGAATTCTTTGTTGAGAATTATGTTTTCCTCCATATAGAGAAATTAGTTTTACCCCCTGTACTACCTTATGTCTCTATTATGTTTATTTAATCATTTTATTCATTTTTAAATATATATGTATGGTATCCCAATAACAATGCCTACCTAATCCATTACATCTCATATTCTTAATGATGTGAATCTAAAAATGCAGAAAATACACAAAATAAGTTACAATAGGTTTATGTTCTCTAAATAGAAAATTGTAAACACATACAAATACATATTTTATTGATTCCCTCACATATTTCCAACACAACCTAGAAAATATCAAGGGACAATATCTTTTTTAGCTCCATTGCTGGGGAGGGATAAATCGAAGCTATTTTTCTCTAGCATGACAACAATTAGATTTGATTCTTGATAATGAGTAGGAGTAAGATGACTAGTTGTTTGAAGTTCACTTGGTGACTCCACAAAGGAAAACCTAGCATATAGAAGGAGGTACACTAGAGTGAATCCCACATCAAGAGAGTTCCAAATCCTCCAAGATCTTAAAATTTTGATTTCTTGAAGAAATCCATGTGAGAGGTTGCTTTCTCCTTTCTCGGGTATTCCTCAAAGAAGATCTTCCTCTCCCTTTGATCTAGATCTAGAAGATTCATCTTACAATTTCAATACTCCTGAAGGAACATACCCTCCATTTCTCATTCCCAGTACACCTTTAACAGATCTGCAATATTCTTATCTAAATTTTTCTCAAGGTAGCCAATCTCCTTTCCATCCCATCCTAAGAAAATCTAGGATCCCCATAACTCCAAAGGCCAAGAACATCATTCTCTAACATTTGATGGTTGGAGCAGGAGGAGAAGGGGTCACCTAACACCTCCACCACCAATTCATCCTTAGTTCATAGAAATACATGACACATTGAACCTCCCTCAAAATCTACATGACTTGCCTAAAAATTATTTCAAAATATTACCAAAATATGAGGGTGAAAAAGAGATTATTTTTTAAGTACACATGACAACTTTCCAAGACTTCATAGACAATCTCTTCATTGAGTGTGATGATGTGTTCATCAGACTCTTTACCCAAACACTGGAAGGAGATGTTAGAAAATGGTTCATAGGACCTCCTGCTAGTTCATTTGGATCTTAGTAAGTTTTAGAATCCACTTACATGAGACGGTTAGGAGAAAAGAGGTACCATATGTACTACTTGACAAAATTTTCCTCCCTTAAGAAAAGAAATGATGAACCAGTTGGGGATTTTAATAAAATATTTAACAAATGATATAACAAGATCCCCATGGCCATTGAAACTACCCAAATAGCAACAAAAGTCACCTATGTTGGGGCCTTTGAGTCTAACTTTTTCATTATGCTTAGAGAAAGGAGGTATGTAACCTTACTCATCATGAAAGATGATGCAATTGATGTTTAGAGAAATATGATATATGCAAAGAAGCTCACACCTAGGCATGATCATGATCAAAAGGACAAATTAAAATTGAAAGAATAATTTGGTTCATTTAGGTTCATCAAAGTTTCATGGGACGATAAAATTGAGGAAATTTCAAGGATCACTAAATCCCTATCAAATAAAATAACTAGACTAGAACTGGAAGGTAATAGTCCAAACATACCTCCTTAAGGGGAATTTCCAAGGAATCCAAACTAGTTTAGGAGGCCCTGATGTGCATAGGGAAAGAAGAGCTAAGGTTCAACCTATTCAACACCCTGTGAGGGAAAATAACAATACCAATAACAACCTCTCAAATATCCCCTTTAAGAAGAATATTTGGATCTTCAAGATGAAATTCATTGGCTCCAATATTAATCTAGTACCATTCACCTAAGATGACGATGAAAATTCTCTAATATTCAACACATTTGACTGTCATTATGAAAAAGAAGGTGAATATGAACAATCTTCAACTCAATACTGCCTATCCGTTGACACACTCGAAGCTTAATTGCAAACAAAGTATGACCTCAAGCTGAGACCCATTGCTATAAATCAAACTGATCATCCACATCCAAACAAACCTCCTATAAAGTAGCTTAAATATAATAATCCTAATCCCTCTACTTATGCCAAATAAAATGACCAATCAAAGGACAAATCCAGTGAGCATGTTAATCTAGCTACTACAAAAAATATATGACAATCCTCAACCTAGAAAGCCAGAAAATGACTAGAGGGAACAAGAAAAACCTATTGTCCCCTCCAATATTGAGCATTAGTTAGAAAATATTAAAATTCCATTCCCTTTGATCTAGCTAGTTAAGAACCCTATAATTATGTACATTTTACATTTAATCTAAAAATCATGACTATTGCAATCTAAGAAGGACGAAGAAGATAAGGGAGGGCATAAATCCACAAGAGGGAGTGTGAGAAGGGGGTTTAAGGGGGAGATGACCCTAGTGACTTATAATTTAAGTCATTTTCTTTATTATTCCCTTTTATACTAAGTTTTATAAAGCCTCTTTTAATTAAAATGCATTATCCCGAACCTGCGTTAATTATCGTAAACTTGAGGATTACTGAGGGAAAATGTGAACTTCCCATGGGTGCCACTTGTCTAGTTCTCATCACCCATGCATGCCACTTGGATAGTTCTCAACATGCATATAATTAATGATAATCTAGTTCATTCATAATTCTACTATCATTCAAACATTATCATTCTATCTTCCATTACTAAACCATCACCTATACCAACCCATATTGTAGTCTATATCTATATAACCGAGAACAACTGAGTTACCCAGAGTCTCAGCATGAAGAGTCCTCATTTGTCCTATGCTAGATCCATAGAAGGGAATTGGGGAAAATAACTTGAGAGTCTATTAACTTAGAGAAGGGAACTCGAGGGACTATTAACTCATATAAGGATACTCCTTGGTATGTGCAAGCTGATGGGGCAGGATTCTAGAAGATTTGGATGACTTTAGAGTGGAAATTAGACACTTACTTGTGGATTGATAGCCTCATCTCAGGGGTGGACTTTTTTATAGAGAGAATTGATAATACAAATTTCCTAAGATTGGGAGGAACATCCTTGGTCTGCAATTAGTTGGATTATATTTTTAGGTAAGTCTCCATCCATGTATAAAATGTTTCGTATTTATCTATGTTATGTATTTTATTTAATTATTGTTATCTTATGATTTAAATAAATGGAATTAATGACATTGACTGAATGAATTCATGTATAAAATATATGTAGCATTATTGTATATGTTTATATTAAGTATGGGTGATCATTTATATATAATTCCTCTGTAAATTTTAATTAAATCAATTGAAAAACGAAATTGAGTATCAAAGAGAATTTCGGTTAGTATTTTGGGTGTCTTGTGGCCCCAAAGGTACCATGAGGTCACTAGTTATGTAAAAAAACAAATAAGTTATCACCTCTCCACAGTCACAATCTCACACTGAGCAATCATAATAAGGAGGAGGTAGTTCTTTTGACCTTCATATAATGACCAATATTGAGGCTTGCATAGCATTGTGTGTTCTTATGCAAAGTTGGAAGTCCCTTCCTCTCTGTACAAGTTCTTCAAAATTTTGGTTTAAGGATACAAACATTATATTTGCTACTTGTTATACTTGGTGTAAAGTTTCTTCCATTTCCCAACATTCGATATAGTTTTTCCTTGAGGTTGGGGATGAATCAACTAGTGAAAACCATATGAGAATTCAAGTGTCACTTGTGGAAAGAAGTTTTGTGCATGCTCTCAAATGCAATATATTGTTATCTATATTGCAAGCGTCTATTGATATAAACAACCCAAAAAAACTCCAATTTCTTGAAGCAAAAAGTAAACAGACAAACATAATATTTTCAGAGGAAAAAGAAACATGTTTTCCTGAAAACCAAAACAATAGACAATGCTTACATTCGCAGAAAAATTTTCGTTTCTCATGCCAATCCAATTTTATCACGCATTTGTTGTAATACAAAGCGTTAATCAGCCCAGGAATGTATGATCTTCCAAAGGAAACCAAAATTCTTCGGTCACCTTAGGGACTTATTTAAATCTGAGAGGAAGGAGACGGGGAATGAGGATCGAAGGTAAGGAGCAGGTATCGCTAGTTTCCATAGTATTTTTTCAGTTCCATCTCAGATGTATTTTTCGAAGAGAATAAACGTGCGGCGATGGTAGGTAAGGATACTTCCAATTTCATCCATTAGGGTGAAGGCAAAGTGTCCTTTTATTGGGGTTATGTTTTTTTATTCTACGTTTTTTTGTCATTTCCTGTATATTTTTAAGAATGGCATCTTCACACGTGTAGGTTACCTTCAAGATAATCTAGGCATGAAGTACTCACGTTATTTGGGTTTCACTTGGTTAAACCTGGGATGTTGAGAGAAGCATATGGTCTTGAAAACCTCTTGTTTTTAGGGGTATAAAACCGATCGCGACTCTTGTAGTGACTCACAAGTTTCAAACTCTTTGTTGATCAATAAAAAATATTTTTGGGCATACTTGCATCCTTACCTTCATTTTTATCATTTGAATTTCCTTATTTTCTATTTTTTTTTTTTTAATAAATTGTAAATAAAGAGGACTGTAAATATTCTTTTTTTAATTTGCACATTTTTTTGCTGTAACTTTACATTGCAAGCGTTTAATCTTCTAATAAAAAAATTTAAAAGCAAACTAGATCCTAGATTTAGTTTTTTTTGTCTTTAACCTAACATGGAAATTTAAATTAAAGGATTTTGTTTTACATTAATGCTCACAACATAAATTTTAATACCTCACATAGAGAAATTCGTAAAAGTTTGTATGCACCGCACATAAATTTAAGAATCAATCATGCAATTTAAAATTTAAGATTTATAATTTTGCACTAAATCAACATAGCATTCTACAATTTAACAATATTGATTTCGTAATGATATAATACTTTAGATTTATTATTTGGATTAATACACTAATGGACAACTATTACATTCCAATTATTTCATTAGTTTTCTTTCACTTTAAAAGGGTAACACTATCTTTTCTTTCATCTGTTAGCTATTTTGTTTTTGTTTTTTTAACCTTGTTTCATTCCATTTCATAACTAACGATTTTTTAATCATTAGATTTTGTTACATACACTTTTATTTAACTTAGTTTGATTTCATTTTCATAATGTCACTTCATTTTATTCTTGTATATATATTTTTGACTAACATTTTTAGGTGATAATAAACCAAGGGATCTAAACAATACCTAGATTTACATCTCTATCTTCTCCTTGACCAACCCTCCAAGGATAGCATTCACTGTATTTTATCGAGTCACATTTGAGCTTCAACAAGTCCCCCTGGACCTAACCTCGCAATCCAACATGCTCCCTCTCTCGCCATAGTGCTTGGAATATTGACATCCATGCATAAAAAGAAGGTTTTAGTATTTTGTCTCATGTCCTCTATATCCCTCTCATAGTGTATTTTATTGCCCCCTTCCTACCCTATCCCAGTGCAAAAACCACTAGGGTTTCATCCATTGGCCCTGTGTAGATCTTCCTAGCATAACCTCTACTAGCTTAGTGCAGATTTTGATTCTAAGAAGTGCATTCCAAGCATAGATATGAGACCAGAATTACACTACGTCTAAAAAAGAGGGAAAAGCGGTGTTACCCAAGAAAAATGACCTAATCTAATAAAGTTATCCAGAGGAATTGAAAAGATGGATAGGACCACCAACATGAAAATATTGGAATCAAACTTCATCGGTCGGTTCTCTCTCAACAAGATCGACAAGATTTAGGGAACATCTTCTCCCTTCTCCTCTCCACAACTCCAAGTTCCAAAATGCACAAATGAATGAGATTTGGGTCATTTACCCCTATTTATAACCCTAACCCTAATTATTGCATTGCCTCCTTCTCCCTCATGAAAAATATAATTGATGCACTATTTTCATCGCAACATTCATAAATTGGAGAACTTCAAAAGAATAATTTTTTTTCCATAATTTTACACTTGATTTGGGACCATTTTTTCAAAATTAAGTCATCATTTTATCAAATTTCACTTGTACACTTTTATGCCATGAGAATTGATTTCATGTATGTAGGACATGATCATATCCATCTACATGCATTGAGAATCCCTTCAGGTATCCTTCGCAAATCTATGCATATTATAGATAGATCCCTCTCTCTACCTTTATTTCTAAACCTTGAAGATAACCTTATAAATCCACTATAGGTTTTATCCTGTTTAGGAAAGTAGTCCTCCCATGTTTCCCTTATTACATTAATCCTTTACCAATATTAGCTACCCTCCTTTACATGGATTCCCCAATCTAGTACCTCGTTACTCAACACCCATGTTGATTTCAATCCTCTTAGGATTGGGAATCCATATAGTTCAATCCCTAGAGTTGACCAACATATCTCTCCTCATCATCTCCCATTTGATCATACCCCTAGACTCTCTAACATTGTTGTTATATGTTTGGTATTCATAATTGACATCATAAAGTATCACGATCCCTCTGTATCACCCATACTACATCATTGATGTACATTTGTCAACCTCTATCTCATTAACCCCAAGGAACTTCCCATCAATGACATACCCTTGCTCAATTCCATTAGAAGATATTATGTCTTCCATTTGATTGTATGCATAGGGTGACTTATTTCCTTTCCTCCCCTACAAAAGTTCCTCCCTAAGGGAAGAAATATGGTATGGTCCCTAGCATTCCATTGGGTTATTTTATTGTGCTTTCAAGCACTCCAAAGATATCCTTAACTATGATTCTCAATCCAAACCTAGTTTAGCTGCGGATCCCTTCGTTTCCTTGGTTTAGAGAATCTACATTAGTCTTCCCAATATTTTAACCTAATGAATCTCATCCCATGAATTTTCACATAGAAATCACGCTTATTTCCTCGGAGAAAACATATACCCCTTCCAAGCTAGATATTGTTAAAATACACCCTTGACTTACCCATCCTTTGCAAGTCAACCTCCTATTTCTTCAAATTGTGTGTTAAATTTTTTAGGCCTATCGTGCCATTATGATTTCAACCAAGGAAGTCTTAAACCTCCTACTTTTATGACTTCCCCACTTTCATTACCCAATTGGGACAGTCCCAATTATGACATAATATCTCAGCTCTCATGCTAGTCTTCAAACATATCCACATTCTTTTATTCTAGTGTATCTTCCCCTATCGACATCAACACCTTCATTCTAGGGTATGTGTTTAAATACTATTGATGTACCTTGGTCCCACTTCCCTCATTAGTGGTTCACCATAGACCAAGAAAAGAGAGACAACATTTCTCTTTGACTTGGTATTTTTTCACGTGCTTGAATCCACCACCTTATCACACCATTGAGAATGATACATTTCAATGGTCCCATTGTATCGTGTACTCACACATGCATGATTCATTCCCATCCCTAAGGAGGTATTTTCCCTTTAGGTAGGTCCCCACATGTTTTGTAAGATAGTCCTAGTTCTCGTAACATGTGTGAGTTGCACTAGTCTTAGGAGGGAGTTTCCCTTCATATAGCTCCCCACATGTTTTCCATTACCAATACAACACTTCATATTAGCACAAGAATATTTAGTTAATTCATGGGAGTTCCCATTCATAATACTTCCCATAGTTATCTCATCAACTTGCACATTCAAAGCACCTTCAAAGTTCACCAGTGGTTTTCTTGTTCAATATGATGTAACCTTCCTTGGGCATCCCTTCTATTATGGTAATACATCTATCTGTTTATTCATATGTACATTGACATGGATCCCTTTGCACCATTATCAGTTTATTGTATATTATCATGGTCCCCTATTCACCATGATGCTTTTGTGTTTATTATTGACCTGAATTCACTAAGTATTGGTCCCTATTATAACACATTGAGATGTCTCGATGAGTTTGGATATACTTTGTTTATCCTTATTGAGACCTCATTCACTACTAGCCTATTTCTACTTCTAAGAGTGCTCCACTCCTTCCTTGGTACACTCATTTTTTCCCTATAAAAGAAACTATGATATATTTTCGTCATATGATCATCTCCTAACCTCATACATCAAGGGACAATCGTTATCAGACTAATATTTCTCCCTTCTGCAATTAGAGTTATTCAACATGATAATACACCATATCGTATGCATAACCAATCATAATCAATGACTCCATCTCTCTATGTGACCTCTCTTAGACAAATTGAAAACCTATCTGGAAATTGGCCATCAACAAACCTCCTCCTCATAGAATTGGACCTCCTTATGCTAATGTAGTTATTTAGTGCAACAATAGAGTTGGCCCAATGCAATTGTTTATGAAAATAAGTGCAATACCAACACAAATGAAGACCCATAAAGTGTGCTACCCCTTTATGCACAAAATTTGGGAATATCAAGATTTACCTCCAAAAATCATGGCTTTTGACAATCAATACAAAGCATTGGAAATCACAAAAGCATCAATTTTGAGATGAAAATACAAGGATAACCAAAAATTCACAAAAATCAAGCTTTTCTCCCTATTTGATCTCAAATAAGGAGAGTATTTTTCTAGGTTTCAACTTAGCAAGTACATAAGAAACCATGAGAGGCCACCTTATTCATCCCTATTCATTTATTTCTTCATCAAACTCCCTTTCATTCCATCTTCCACTGAACAGAGTTATGCTACCCTTTTCATGAGAGATTGAGAACACCACTTCTTCCTATATCTCCCATGTAGCCTACGAGTACCAAATGAGTCAAGAGCATTCAAAGGAGTAAAGGACCCTCATGATGAAACATCTTGGAGACCATCCTCAAACTACTCCAAAGGTGCATACATTGTAAAGCCTGCATTCAATGGTAAACGACAAAGGTGAAACCATTCTTTATTGTGTGAAATCTCTTGTTTATGCACAATTTCTGAGTAAGATTCCTATGTATTAATCCCTTTACCTTTACTTGGTTAGTCGTTTTCTTTCATCACACTAATATTGTACACACTAATATTGTATGTTTTCTAAGTGTGTAGCCCGTAAATTAGGTTTATGCTAACCCTTTGTTGCAAGAACCCATCAACAAGAATGCTACTTTGAAACAAAATTAAGATTTACTAAACAATGCTTAATTCAGACTAATTAAATTGGTTCATGTTCAGTTAATTTGCCATATACATCATAAATATTATAATATGATGCATGATATAATTATGTAATGCTTGCCAACACTTTAATGATATTTTATATTTTATTATATATTTAATATCATACCTAATGCTCCCCAATCCTTCACCGTAGTTAATATCTAGTATGTACTTCATTTGAATGCATCAATGAGATTTGTGAAGTAAGGATTTGGAAGTGACACGTATTTAAGCTACATAGTGTAAGGTCTAATGAAACTCCTATAAATAGAATGTATAACCAATTGTAATTGAGATCCATTCTACCATCTCCACAATTGAGCTTTAGCATTCTCACCAAGAAATGCTAAGGTGCTCATAAATTATAGAACCTTGTACATATGTCAGTATAGTTTGTATATTTGATCAATGGGAGATCTAAAGGCCCCTAATGCTTAACATAAATCTCAACAACACTATAAAGATCTACTTCATTTGTTTTTTTTAATCGATATTCAACATAACATCATGTCTACATACATAATGGAATTGAGGCATAGAGTTTTGGAATGAAAAGAGGTGTGTCATTGTGATGGAGAGATAAGATTTTAAAATCTCATTTTTGAAAATGAAGGGGAGCAAGTTGCTTTTATGACACTTGTATTGTCAATTAAACCAAATATTGTTTATGTTCTAATGAAAAAAGAATATGATTTTAATTAAACTTAAAAATGAATTGGTTAATGTTTATGTATAGTAATTATTCTTTGTCATAAAAATATGATATTTAAAAAAAAATAGTTCACACATTTTATCAATGTGATATATTTTCTTGACTGGCAGATATGGTTGTTGTAGGGTTTCGAGCTGAGCTGGTTCAGAAGGAGGCTGAGAATGGGTTTCGAAGGAGCATTTTTTGAGTATACAGCGACTTGGAGTCAAGCTAGTTCGATTTGAACCAGCCTAGTACCAGCCAAGTATAAAAAAAGTGGGAAATAATGTGTCCGGTGTTGCTCAAGATTTGCTTCTTTGGATACTTCGGTTCTCAGTTTCTTTTATTGGTTTGGTGGTCCCATTTCTTTTCCTAGGTACACTGTGGATTTTATTTTGGTCTTGGGTTATTCTGGTTATTTTATCCTCTGTTTTTCAGGCTTTTTGGCCTTTCTGGAAGACTCTTCAGTGGGTTCCAGGTGTTTCATCTACCTGGAATGATAGTCAAATGTAGGTTACTATTGGCCTTCGACAGGTTTGGCCAGTCTTAGGATTTGATGGCTAACCCTAACACATTTGGACTACTATATTCCTCTTTGTCGTGTGACTCGAGGGATGGACCGGGTGATGGGGTCACCATTCTACAGGCCTAGTTTGTTTTCTGTCATTTTATTTTATTTTCTATGGACATTTGCTGGTTAACTTTCCATTTGGTTGAGACACCTGCTGGTTTTGGTTGGGGTTTGGTCCCTAATGGGACGACAGCATAATAATTTTGGTCTTTCTCCCTCAGCAGCTTTTGGGGGCTCTTTTCCATATTCTTCTATGGGGAAGAGTAGGAATGATAATGTTCCGTCTGATATTCCGGATATTGTAGCGCTTGCTTCGGAGAATATCCCTAAGTCACATACTGGATGGCCTTGTCGTTTCAAGGGTGAGAAGGCACGGAAACGGAGGTCAGTGAAGGTGCTAAAGGTGCGAGAAGGTTTGGCTCGGTTCCTCATTCCACAGGATACTAACTTATCTCGCATTGAAATGTTGAGCACTAGGGATATTGTCAGCCGCCTGGAATTTACGCGTGGGGAACAAAAGGATTTGGTGGAATGGGTTCGAAGATATTAGTTACCTGTTGTAGGTGACATGCCCAGAGTAATGCAGCTATTGAATTGGTGGTTAATGTTTGTCTTCACTAAGCCTGAACATGTGGGCATTATTCTTAAGTGCTTCTGGTGTTTCAAGGAAGGATACCTATGCCTGAAGCGATGGCATTTATCCTTTGACCCTCTGTGGGAGAAACAAAATATTCGTCACCTCTGGCTCCTTATTCCAGGCCTTCCTATCAAGCTTTGGACTGAAGAGATTCTGATGGGTATTTCTAACTCGGTTGGTCGGTTTGTTCATTTAGATAATTCCTCTCTCCATGGTTTTGATCATCGGTCTGCTAGGGTGATGGTGGAATTTGAAATTGCTAAAGGGTTGCCTGCGGAGGTGGAGCTGGTGTGGGGGTCTAGGGTTTGGCACCAGAGGTTGGATTATTTCCGTATCCCTTTTCGTTGTCACATTTTCCAGAAGACTGGACATGTTCAAGCTTTGTGTCCAGAGACTCTTGTTCGAGCGCACTGGTGGAATTCTTCTGAACAGTCTGGTTCCTCGACCAAAGTCTCTGCTAGCTCGGAGGGGGTTTCAGATGACTGTGCTGCAAATTTGGGTAAGAATTCTCCACGTATGGGCTCTCCTATTCCATATGTCCCTAAGGAAGATTTGATGTTGGCTAAAGTAGCGAAGGATATCTTAGATAAGAAAATTGCTTCTAGTGATATTGTGTTAAAAATTGGGAAAGGGGAGGTCTTGTCTTTTGTCTTTCAGTCAGATTGCCATTCTGCTAGGTCTAAAATCTGTCGGGGTTTATTTGGGGAGAATTCTTTGCCTTCGGCTGATGGGGTGGTTATTCCTTTATCTCATGATAGAAGACAAGACATTGCATTTGAAAAGGTTGCTAGTGGAGATATATTGGCTTATGGCCTGGATACAAACTACAATGTGTCTGGGTCTAGGGTTTTGGTCAATCCTCCGGGAAGTCATAGGGTTGATTCATCCTTATTGGAGCGCGGTCCTTACACCTTGGATGACTCTATTATATTGAATGAAGCCGGCTATAGGCCACATTCTGAAGTAATTACACCGTTACCTATTTTTTCTAAAAACCCTTCCCTCAATCCTCATGTTCAATCAGTGACTTTGGCTAGATTCCAGAATGTCACTATTCGGAAA
>NWUY0300041583.1:6872-22093 GCA_004151065.3 Larix sibirica
TGACAAATTATATATTGATCCATTTAGGATCAACAATTACAATAAATTCATTCCTATTGTCTAATAAACAATAAATTCATTCCTATCAACTAATAGATAATAAATTCATAATAATAAGATAACAATTCTTCAATAAATTTGATAGAAGTTAGGTAAAAAACATATAAATAACATAAAATATAAGCGATTCTTGCTTAATTACCTTTATTTTTTTCTATAATAATTGTATGATATATATATAAAAAAAATCTATTAAAGTATTAATAATTTTAGAATCTAAATAAATGAAAATCAAATGAACCCAAGTAAAACTACATAAAAAAAGAGTTTTTCCTACAAAATTATCAATTACCAATGCTTTCTAAAGAAATATAAAAAAAAAAATTAGAACAACAGGTAGAAACAAAAAACCTATAAAAACCTGATTATTTAGCACATGAATTACCCTTTTAATGAAGTGATCATCCTCTCTTCTCGAGAGTTGTCATTTCCTCTTTCCCTAAGTCTTTTCTTCCTCCTTCACTTGGGAGGTGGAAACCTTCTCCTCGAGTATAAATTGCAACAACTCGCGTTTTTGTTATTGGACCAACTCATTCTTAACTTTTTCAATTATTCTTTCCACATTTTATCTTTATGAGAGTTAAAAGCAATATTTGTATTCTTCACTAATTTCCACCTCTCTTTTCTTAGGTCAAATACACGTCAAATATTTTTTTTTATAATATTGAAACATTTTCATTCGTTTAGAAGATAAATGAGGTTAATATAAGATTACAAATAATTCAAATGACATGTAAACAAATTTCTTACTTACCTTTTTCATTTGTATGTGGAGTAAGGAAAGACATATTTTCTAGATTGACACTATGCTCAATATGAAATATCATATACATGTATTCATTGGTCTCTCTCAACCAAATGTTTAGGTAGTCCTAAACATATGCATCATTTACGTGACCACATATGCACTTCATCTTTTCCTCGGTTAAATGGTTTTGAGATGCCTTGGGAGAAACCTATGCATGCCTAAACCAATATAATTTGATTGACTATATTTTTCATAAATTTAAACGTGTCATCATAGAAAGCCTATGCATTACTCAACCGATATATTTTATCGACATATTTTTCCAAACATCAAATCTATCATAAAAAAGCCTACATCATTGGTATGAATCACTAAAATATAACTAAGAATTCACCATGTAAGCATAATAATAAAGAAAAGTGCTTACAATTCTAGTCCAAAAATAAATAAGGGGTGTACACACAAAAAAATGTTTGCCAATTCTTTATTTTTATCATTTGAGATTTTTATCAGTTGAGAGTGTGTTGAGTGTCTATTTAAAATGGCATTGAATCTGAGCTAGAGGAAGGTTTTTATCTTTTGCAACATGAAACTTGAATTGTTCTAAGACACTCATGCTATGTCAATCTCATAAAGGCTTGAGGGAGGTGGTTCCAATGAATATCAACAATTGGAGGTTAATCTCCCCATTTAATTAAAGGTTAGTTGAGTCACTTGGTTTTAAATATAAGAGTCTTCTGAAGTTAAATACAACAACTTTGACCTTTATGTGAGATTAAGGGCATTGATAGTGGTAGCTTACAAGACCTTCAAATAGTGTATTTTCCAAATCCATTCTAATAAAGAGAAATAATTCTCTTTGGAATTTTGACACTTTTAAAGAATCAAGATGCCATAATCTCTTAATAATAAATACTGACCTAAAAGGAAAAGACTCAAAAAGAGATTGGTAAAATTGACCCTAACTAGAAGAACCCTAGACTTGTTGAGATATAGATTATAACTTATTAGATCCTAAAGGTTTAAAAGTTAAATCAGTTTCAAGGTGGACCTGTACTTCAACTATGGGAATGTTGAGGGCTCAAAACAAGGCTAGACCATTACTTATTAGATTCATGATCAAGTTACCTTCATATTAAAATTATATTATTCAAATTTTACTGCATAATACATATTCATTTTCTATGATCAATTTCATTTTCATTTTTAGAACAAAAAATGTATTGGAATCATTTTTTTTCTTGAGCAATTATGGTTTTGTCAAATCTCCTCAATTCCAAGATAAACCCTTAATAATTGTTATCCAATTCTATTTACCTATATATTCTCATGTTCTTCTTTTGAAAACAAATTGAACCACCTTAATTATACATTACAATCAAAAGTTATGTCATTTTTAAGTTCACACGCATTTTCAAGGCTTTATTTGGGGATTGACTATCTTTTACCTACAATATATCAAATATTGATATTTCAATGATTTTGAAATTTCTACCTCCAATCTTAATCATTTCTTCTCTGTGAAACCACTAGCCTTGTGATATTTGCATTTTCCAACAAAAATTTATGGTCAATTTGTCAAAACTTACTAGTTTTCACCCTCATATGGAGAAAAAGTTTGCAAAGACGATAAATATTCATATTTTTATATAACATATATCATTTTTTGATCTATAACAATACACTATTTATTCTTTCCAAATCCATTTATCTCACTTTTAATTGGACCTTCTAACCATGACGTATGTTTGATTTAATAGATTTTCATAAATTTAGCAAGGTTTCAAGACTAGAAACTTCAATTATCTTGTATGACATGTATCTTTGCAATTTTCCTATTGAGGCTACTACAATTTTGACCATATATAGTATCATCTATATTCTTTCTAATTGTTTAAGTCTCACTACAATTGGATATCCCTAACCAAATTTATGCATCGACTATAAGATATCCTCCTTGAAGGTGCTTAATTGAGATGATCTCTTATACCACTTGGAATGACCCCAACAACTAAACTAACATAATTATAGTACATATTCACAATTTATACCAATTGTAAGTGTGTAGAACATCTCCTAAAATGGTAATAATGAAAAATTACACAATAACCTATTATACATTAGGATAAAAATCCTCAAATAACCCAGTACATCCATATATCCAAATCATAACTCCATGTATGCAATACTGACTCTATTGGCCTCTAACATATACAATTCCTCACTCATTTATCATGTAGATCCAACACTAGGCTAAGCTAACATTTAAATTTGCATTTTACCTTTATACAACCCATTAAAGTGATTACATACATTACAATTTCATTTGCTTGTGCTTTCTTCTCTACCTAATATGGTTTCCTGTAGAGGACAAATTTACCCACCATTTACATATGAATTATTTTTTAACATACAAATATTAAACTAGTACTAACCAAGTAAAAATAAGTGGGAATTTCAAGTTTTAAAATCCATTGGTTGAATTTCTATGTTCTCAAGTGTCGGGGTTTTCTCGGGTTTTTTTTCTCTATTTTCACGTGTTTTCTAGGAGGGTGTCCCTTTCTGTCCTGTGGATAGTGACTATTTTCTGCACCGAAGATGAGCTCTGAAAGCGACGCTGACAAGATACTATTTTCAAATCCGTTTGGTTTTGGTAATGGGAGGTTTTTGGGCCTTGCACCCTCACGTGGAGTGCTTTCTTTTGGTAATGTTAAAAAAAATCCCCTTTCCTCAATAGTTTTTGAGCCATGACCGGTTTTTTCGAAGGCACGGGGGCCTCGTGATGATTCTCAGGATCCCCAATATGGGGTTAGTGATAGGTCGAATGTAAAAAATAGAGATCCAGTTTTGAGAAACGTTGGTTTTAAAACCTCGAAAGGTAAGAAGGTTCCCCATGTTGGTGTCAAGTTATTTTTCGAAAAAGAAAAAAAAAGAAGACCCCTATGTTCCCTTGGAAAAGACATCACTTTTGATATGATTTCTGCTCTGAGTCAAAGGGCGTTAATAGGGAATTTTGAATATATAAAACTTTCCTAAGCCGAGGTTTTAATCTGGATTCGGAAAAGATTGAAGCAACTCATTGACAGTATTCAGAGGGTATTGATGCTTGAAAATGGGTGGATGGTCTTCCTTTTTTTCTTTCAGAGGAAGATAGGAGGATTATTGAAGAAAGATACTGGGTTTTTGGATCTGGTTCTTTGGTTCTGTCACATTGGCATGCATATTTTGACCCTCGAAAGGAAAAAATCACTCGTCACCATTTATGGGTAATTCTACCTGGTTTCCCTTTGCAATATTGGAATTTTAAGGATTTCCTTTCGATGGAAAATTCCATAGGATGCTTCATTCTAATTGAAGAAGAAACTTTGATGGGGTTTTATAGAAATACGCTGAGGATGTTGGTGGATATGGACTTTGTAGAAGGTTTATCAGATGAATTGGAGGTAGTTTGGGAAGGTGGTTTTTTCATTCAAAGGATGGACTATTGGAGAATCCCATTTCGCTGCCACTTGTGTAGGAAGATTGGTCACTCCAAGGCCCACTGTCCATATTGGTTTCCTGGCTCTACGAGACTTAGGAGCTCAGAAAATCCCTTTTCTTAGGAGGGGCTTGATGGCATTTTTCAATATCAAATTCCTTTGGACTACAGTTTGGCGATGGACTTTGTAGGTATGTTTGAAAAAACTGTGCCTACTCTTTTAAAATTTTTGCATGCTGAAGATATTTTAAAATCTTCATCTATTTCCGAAGAAAATTTAAATGATGTTGTCTTTGATGCTGGTTCTATGCCAGTCGATGCCCCTCTCTCGACACCTTGTTATACCTCTACTCCGTTGATTTTAAGCCCTAGGGTGGATGGATATGAGACTCGGGTGGGTCCTTCTATAGATTCTGACTAGGTAGGGGGGAGTTCAGATGTTAGTAAGTCGGGGTTTATCACCTCCCATCAAAGGGTATTTTCTCAAGGGTCAACATTCTTTGCACCTTTTATCATCACCTGTGAATCCATTGTCTCCTTCCCCTCTTTCAGGTTCTGAACCTTGTTTTCTTGAACTGCATTCAAAGTTTCAAACCATTTTTCCTACATATTCTGCTATGGATTCGGATTCTATGGATGTTATCCCCATTTCAGCTATCATGAATGGGAATGTGATGATTCAGAAGGCTTGAAAACCTACAAGAGACAAAGGGGTTTGTATTGAACAACCTCCTGCTTGTTCAAATCCCAGAGTTACTTCTTTATTTGACAAAGGTCTCTTTATAGATGATTATGCACTGCCTTATTCACCTAGGGCTCTTAGAGATTCAGTGCCCCCCATAAAATTTCCCCCATGAATATTTCCTCTTTTAATGTATGAGGGATCTGCAATGGCCCTAAGAGAGTTGCGTTAAATTTTTTTATGGATTTGGTTAAGACGGTTGTGATTTTGCTGCAAGAAACGATGATGAGTGTAGAGGATGCAATGAAATATTTTCTCAGAATTAAACCTTATTGGAGGGTGTGTTCTCTTGATTCCTCAGGTCTCTCGGGAGGCACTTTGATTGCTTGGAACCGTTATGTTGTTGATTTAAGGGCCTTTTAAACTATTGTTGGTATCATGGTGGAAGGGAAGCTTATAGGTTTCTCTCAGGTTATTTGAATTCTAAATATTTATGCCCCCTATCATAATCAAAAGGCCTATTGGGATAGGATTAATGCTTGTGGTGTTCTGCAAGATATTTCACTCATCTTAGATAGATATTTTAACTTTACGCTATCCTCGAAAGAGTTCTGGGGTGCTGGAATATTAATGGACCCATTGGATAACTATTTTATGTCCTTATTCGATGAAGCCATATTATTCGATATTGCGCCAAGTGTTTTATTTCCCACTTGGTCTAATGGAAGGTGTGGGAGAGCGGGGATTGCCAAAGGGATTGATAGATTTTTCATGGGAGAGGGGTTATGTGACCTAGTGGGTAGATATCGATCTTGGGCTTATGTAGTGGGGTTCTTAGATCACAAAGATATAATTTTGCAGCTAGATTTTGATAGCAGATTTTATCAATATCCTTTTAAATTCAATCCAATATGGTTGGAAGACCCGTCTATTTGTGAAATGGTTTAGTCTGTGTGGGACTCATGATCCTTGAAAATTCAGGGCCCTCCTTTATTGTGTATGGTTAAGAAATTATCCCTTCTTAGAAATGAGGTCACAAAATGGGAGAAGAATAAGAATTCTGAGAATTCAAAACTACTCTCCGAGATAGATAAAGAACTTCATACTCTCTCTATCAGTGTGGATGAAAATTTATTTGATCATAAAAGAAAGGATAAAATTGCTTCTTTAGAGGGAATCAGAAGGAATATTTCGGGGTAGATAGAGTAAACCTGGAGATAAAAGAGTCAAGTGGTTTGGATAAAAGCGAGGGATAATAATACTAAGTTTTTTCACCGTTTTGCAAATCAGAGGTGGTTGATTAATGCAATTTGGGATATTGAGGATGAGTAGGGACAAGTCATTTGTGAGAATGTTTTACTTAAAGAAGAAGCAGTAAAGCATTTTAAGGACACTTTTACGAATAAAAATGTCTCAAATTTGGAAAGTCAGTTGCAGATTATTGAACATTTTCCTCATTTCTTTGGTGAAGATGATTGTCAGGATATTGGAAGGCCTATTTCTGAAGCAGAGGTTTTTAAGGTCCTTATAATTTTTTCAAAAGACAAAATTCCAGGCCCAAATGGGTGGACCGTAGAATTTTTTCTACATTTTTTCAATATATTTGGTAGAGAGATTACTTTGGCTATTGATGAGTCCATACAAAAGGGACAAATACATGGCATTTTAAACTCCACCTATATCACCCTTGTCCCTAAGAAAGATAGAACTTCTGGTTTTAATGATTATAGACCGATCTCTCTTTGTAATCTATTGTATAAAATCATTTCTAAATTCATTTCCGAGCATCTTAAGCCTTTTCTTGAAAGACATATATATGAATAGTTTGGCTTCTTACTTAATCGTCTAATCCTGGATGCAGTCGAAATAGCTCAAGAGGGATTACACTCTGTAACGATGAAAAAAATGGATGCTTTTATCTTGAAGATGGATCTTGTTAAGGCATATGATAGGATAGACTAGACTTATCTTAGATTCATCTTGTTGCAATTGGGTCTGTCTATGGAGATTTTTGACCGGATTATGGCTTGTGTTTTCTCTGTGAAATATGCAGTCTTAATTAATGGCTCGCCTTCATATTTCTTCAGAGGTGACAGGGGCCTTAGGCAGGGATGTCCTTTGTCGCCCTACCTATTTATTATGGAAATAGAAGGGTTGAATTTGTTGATAAATGAAGAAAGGAACCGTGGTCTTATTAAAGGTATTAAAGTTGCAAATTCTCTTTTTATTACACATCTTTTGTTTGTAGATGATGTGCTTTTATTCAGGAAGGGCATTGTTTCTTAATGGATTCATTTTAAAAGGGTTGTCACTACATTTTGTGATGCTCCAAGCATGGATATTAGCGCACACAAGTCTTGTTTCTTTTATCACTATCAAGACCTAGGATTGAACGAACATATTGGTTTAATATTACCTTATCAGATGAAGGAGCTTTGCTATGGGCTTAATTATTTGGGTTTTATTTTGAATCCCAATGGTTACTCTTTAGTTGACTAGCATTGGCTCATAAAGAAATTTCAAAGGAGAATAAATTATTGGGCATTCATACTTTTGTCTCTAGGACGTCATCTTACTTTGCTCAGTTTTGTGCTACAAAGTATACCGGTCTATTGGTTTTCACTTTTTATGATCCCCCAAGCTGTTATCACTATTTTGAGAAGGATTTTTTCCAGTTTGTATGGACTGGAAGAGTGGGTATCCTCAGATATAATCTTGCTTCTTGGGTAGACCTATCTCAGCCCAAACACTTGAATGGTTGGGGCATAAAAGATCTGCATGTTTTTAGTATATTTCTATGTGCAAATTCTCTATGGCATAGCATATTTGACCCTGGATTATGAGCGAAAGTGGTGAGAGAAAAGTATTTCAGTAGAATGTATCCAGCTTACTAGATTCGTAATGGTAAAAAATTCCCCTATGTTTCTTTTCTTTGGAGGAGTTTACTTAAATCCTATCCAATCATAAATCATGCCATTTGCTGGTCAGTTGGTCGTGGGACCCAAGTATATGTGGGAATAGATCCTATTGTCGGGCTTGGTCCGGATTTTAAGATTTCATCGGATCTCATATTAGCTCTACATAGGTGAAATATTTATGTTATGAAGCAAGCTTCTTATCCAAAGATTGGTTGATATTAACTATGAATTTTTGCGTCAGATTTATAGTTAGAACTGAGTCATCACTTAGAGTGGGAGTAGTTTGTGACTAATTTACTTCAGGCTGGCATTAGTTTGTCTTAAGAGGAGGAAAAACTAATTTTGTCTTACAACACTTCGATTGGCATGGTTAATGCTCGACTCACCTACTCTTGTCTGATGGATATGGTTTCTGACAGTGTGTCTGAATTGGTGGTCGAAGAATATTTGGACAGTCAAATGCTCCTGAAAATTAGATGCTTTGTCTAGTTAGTGATACAAAACAAGATCCTTACATGGCAGAATCTTATCAAACGTGGATTCACTGGTCATGGTTGTTGCATGTTATGTTTAGCAGACTTGGAAGAGGTTGATTACTTATTTATGAATTGTAGTTATTTTCAAGCTCAAGTTGGAAGGATCTGGTATGGTCATGTAATCTTCAATTTATTTGGACTCGATCCACCTTTGAGAGTAATTTAAAGCATTGGTTTGATAGTCATCCGATGGATCCAAATCTCATTTGCTATGCAGTGTAGGAAGTGTGGAAATCATGCAATGAGATCATTTTTCATAATCATAAAACTTATGTTCTTATGCTCTGTTCACGGATCACTGGTTATGTTTTAGCTGGTAGAGCTTCTCAACCTCTGAAGATTAGTAGGGTAAGACCCTTCTCTAAATTGGATTGTTCCTTTTCTCTTGGGTATTTTCATGGGGAAGCTCAATCTGGCCTATGTGGTGCTGGGATGATCATTAAATTCAATCATGATCATACTTTTCATGTTTATCTGAAAGCTAGAAGTGGTACTAACACTAGAGCAGAGCTCATTGCTCTCTAGGGTTTAGTATTGTTTGCTAAACACAAGGGACATCAGACCGTTCATATTTCTGGAGACTCCCTTTGTGTGATCGATTGGGCTTGTAGTAGTTCTAGTTTACACTCGTTGGTGTTGAATGGCTGGTTGAAGTGAATCTCCATGCTCATTTCAGATTTCTCCTCCATCGCTTTCAACCACATCTCCAGATCGCATAATGTGGAATCTGATACTCTCTCCAAGAGAAATATGGGGCCTATGGATGGTACTATCTACTTGGAGGAATACAGATATGGAACTCTATCTAGGTTGGACACTCTCCACTTTTGTTGAATGTTGTTCTAGTCATGTGCAGTTAGTTTCATTTTTTTGGTCTCATGCTAAGATCTTTTGGCAGTAAATTTTATGGCATTATTAGGGATGTTACTTTATTTGCAGTTTTGTTTGGGCGATGTTTTCTTTTGTATATTTCCTCAGGAGCTAGCAACTCGCTCTCCTAGTCAGTTTCTATATATTTGACACAAATTTTTCGTTTAATAATTTTTTTTCTTTTCTGGTGTGAAAAAAAAAGATTGCTACTCAAATGAAAAGTTCAGTATTCTAAAATGAAAACCAAATGACAACTAACAAACTACTAATATAACCATATGCATATCTATTCACAGGTCAACCTAAATGATGAATATATAAATAATTAATTACCAAAAAAATGGCGCTTGATTACAATCTTGAACAATGACATTTTTCTATGTTCTATGGCACTTGGAATTCGATTTATAGACAATAATTTCACAATAGTAATATAACAATATCTATAGATGAAAACAAGTTTCATGGGTTGTTTGTTTATTTCCTTTTAGTTTGGATAGAGGGAAGGGTAAATATTCATTTTGTTTTGGAAACTGATTATTGATTATTGATTAATGTGTTTAGAGACACATAAATTATTCACAAGATGACCAACATCCTAACAATGGGAAATGAGAAAGTTAAGAAATCAACAAGCATTACAATACTTATTGGTGATAATGTGAATTGTAATATTTCCATCTATCATTCTAACTATATGAGGCTGTAAATATGAATTTCAAGTTTCTTAGTTTCACTCCATGGGCCATTATAAACTAATATATGGATGTGCAAATGTATGAATGCAAAACATAATAGAATTAAAACTCTATCCACACACACATCATTCATAAAACAAGCATATTTATCATACGATGTAAATAAAATCATTTTTACAATCATAGATGAAAATAATACTGCTTTTAATAGAAGAAGACCCAAGTTGTGTAAGAGAAATTTTCCACCCAACCATAGGTATCAATTGTATACCACCCCGAAGATGAGATGTGTGGCTACCAAGGAAAAGCAATCTTCTATAGGATTCTCTCTCTCAACCCAAAAACCATTTGCTCTCATGTATAGCCATTCTACTCGCCATTGAGCAATTACAAGAATCCCACTCAGCCATCACATACATGCCACTCTTTTCTACTCCCCCATAGAACACAATGAATGCATTTCCGTTTACTGCTCCACAATTCCTTTAAGAAATCCAACCTTTACAATTCTTACCAATGTGTGTAGAAAGAGTCCAACCTACTGTATGCTCTTATAGAACCTACTGTAAAATCAATTCATGGCTTCTCAAGCATCCAAAAGTAGCAAATAAACATTCATGCGAAAATGAACACACGGGTGTAGTTTCTTAGGCTCAAATTCGAAGTGTTTCAACATCTCAAATATTTCAAATCACATGCAGAGAAGTAGTCCAAGAATATGATCAAGATCCTCCACACAGATAATGGGGGGAGTTCATAAACAATAATGTTCAAAATATTTGCAGTGAACCAGGAATTCAGTTACAACACACAGTGCCATATGCTCCTAAGCATAACAAAGTAGCTGAGAGGAAGAACTGGTCTAAAAGAGATGGCAAGTTGCATGCAAGGTCCCATCCCTCTAAATTTTGGGCTGAAGCAATCAACTATTCCACATACATTCAGAACACATATCCTCCCAAATATAGTAAAGGAAAGACACCTTTTGAATATTGGAGCAACATGAAGCTAAAAGTTACACACTTCCACATTTTTTGATCTCACCTGTGGGCCCACATACTGTCAAAAAAGAGGAAGGATTTGGATCCTTAAATTATAGAATATATGTTTGTTGTTTATCTTGAAGATGTAAAAGGATACAGATTGATAAATATTTCAACAAAGAACCTATTTGTTGAAAGGAGTGTCTAGTTTGATGAAAGTCCTTTGCATACACCTCAAGTACATGTACAACCTTTTGTGCTTCCTCTTGCCACAGATCTAAAAGATGATACATCCTATCATTTATATTTGATTTATAAATATTATTTGGAAGATGAAGAACATGTAGGTGAAGATCTAGATCTGATACCCAAGTGAGCACAGTTCACTCTATAGGAAGTAAGTGATCTTGTGGGTGATCCTACAAATCAGAGAAGGATGCGATCCCAATTTGAGGAATATCCTCATGCACTCACAACTATAGAACCTGTAATACACATTTACATGGTTCTAGAATTATACCCCTCAGTATTACATAGAGGATGAAGGGAATACTTACTAGGAATCATCCATGAATGAGGAATACAACTTGCTCATCAAAACCAAACATGGGACTTGGTTCCACTTCCATCATATCATAGGATTGTCAGACGTAAGTGGGTATACAAAATGAAGAACAAATCAAATAAAATTGTGAGAAGGTATAAAGCAATATTGGCATCCAAATGATTTCAACAATCTCATGGGATTGATTACGAAGGAATTTTTTCTCTAGTGGAAAAAATGGATTCCATTTGGTTAGCTCTTGCCATTACAACAATAAGAAGGTTGGAAGTTCACCACATGAATGTGAACAATGCATTTCTTTGCAGTGGTATTAAAGAGAAAATCAACCGCAAGGGTATGTACATAAGTCATCACCAGTTTGCAGACTCAAGAAATCTCTTTATGGCATAAGGCAGGAACCTAGAGCATGGTATGATAAAATGGATTCTTACTTACTCTCTCAAAAATTCATTCAATGTAAATATGATTTGAATGTTTATATGCTAATGACATATGCTTATCTATTGATGATAGTGCTCTATGTAGATAATATACTAACCACAGTTAGTACATCCACCACCATTGCTACGGTCAAAACAATTGTGCATGATAGGTTCACCATGAAAAACATGGGTCTATTACACTTGTTTCTTGGTCTTCAAATCATCCAAGTTTATTCAAGAATTAGGATGAATCAATCAAAGTTATATGCAGGATATCTCTTGATTAGATTTCACATGAATGACTGCAAGCTAGCAACCACACGTTTTATATATAGGGTAAAGCTCGAGGATGGAGGGGATACACCATTAGTCGATTGCAACCAATATTTTCAGCTAGTGGGGAGTCTCATATATGTAAATCACTCCCATACAGATATCTTGTATGTAGTGGGAGAAATTTCAAGATACACGCATGAGCCACATGAGCTGCATTGGAAAGCTACCAAGATCATCCTCAAATATTTCAAAGGTACCACAAGCTATGGGATTCATTATGCAACATGTTGTTTATTCGATCACGTTTGATAAACTAATTTATATTAGGCTAGAGATAGCACGGGTTGAAAGTCCACTTCAATATATGTTCTCAGTTTGGGATATGGCCCCATTTGTTGGTCCAATAAAAAGAAATCATCGATTGCTTTTTCATCACCATAGGTCGAGTATAGAGTTGCAACCAATGTCACAACTCAGGCCATTTGGATATAACATTTCCTTATAGAGATTGGTATATTTTTTCACCATATGATTGTCATTTAGTGCAAAAATAAAATAACACCAAAGTAGAGATCTAGTGAATCGAAAAAGAAAAAAACACATTGAGATCCAAATGCATTACATTAAAGGACTAGTATATGAAGGGATCATCAACTTACAATACTGTCTTTATTTTGAACACACTACAAACATATTCATGAAGTGTTATACACTTATTTTCCACCCTAGGAGCTCCCGAGAGACATTACCTATATGCATAGCTAAACCAAGCTTCATATGCCCTTCTCTTGGCTTTTTTTGACCCCCATCATCCCGTGCATGCCTATAGGGGAGCTATGAACACCTTTCCATATCCCTTGCATATCCTCAAGGGTGTGATGGAATCACTCCTTGCTCTTCCTTAGGGGGTATATGGTGCTTCCACAAATGGTTTTCTGTGAAGTTTCGGGAGGATCACATGCATGAATAGACTCCACCTTATTTTTCAATAGGAACTCACACACCACCTCGAGTCCATGTGTCATTTGGAGTATACATCCATCCTCCCTTCATCCACCATTAACCTATATATTGTGGCCATTGCATGAGAAACAGGGACTCTGGATTAGTATTGTTATACTGTTGGAATCCCTAGTGCATCCNAAATAATAAAATGGTCCAAGATGGTTGTGTAAAGAGCACTAGAGGGGCTATGATTCCACCAGAGGGGAAGAGGAAAGGGGGTCTATGGGAGACTAAATCCTTTGCTGCCAAGTGTGAACCATAGAACTCATCAAAATTCTGCCATGTACTTTGAGTGAGCCAATCACCTTCTTTTAGCTATTTCCAATTATTGAATATGTTAGTACAAAAATTCACTTCATCAATTTATGTGGTCTCTCACTACATTTGCACAAAAGTCCAGCCAATTTCATGTCATTAAAACTCTTATCCGGTGAGTCTTCACATTTCGTCCTTAGCTTTGCTTAATAACCCAGTCTCTTGTTTTTGCCAAATTCTTGATTTAGCATAAACCTCACCTTTTTTTGGAGTCTAATGATAATAATTATTGGTTTTTGAAAAAAAAAGTCTTTTTCAAAACCCATAACTTATTAAAGACTTTACTTTTCAAATATAATAATTAAAAAAATAAGTATATTAAACCTTTCATCCTCGACATTATACTCCACATAAATTCTTTGTCTGTTCTATAGAGCGTCCAAGTCAAAACATGCATTGAAGGCAAGGGTTAATTCATGCGTTCAGAGGCCCACATAATTGTCATGAGATCTACTCCAAGCCATAATACAAAACAAGGAGTTCTTTTGAAACTTCAACTAGACACTCTTAAAGCTTCAACTGTACACGTCACTATGATTAGCTTGCTTCGAGCATGTGCTTATTTATCATGTGGGAAACATGGTATGTGGATCCATGTTTACATCATATGTTAAATGTGGAAACCTAAGGGTTGCATGGATTTTTAGTCTCTGCGGTAGGTAGAGACTATATGTTCCGCTTTTCATAATTAGTTTAAAATCAAACCATTAAAAAGCATCATGTTTATTAAGGTTACTTAAAATAATGCTATTTTTCTTTTTCTTTAATAAGCTTTTTCATAATATTTATTGGACTAGAGCTCTTGATTAGACATTTTTTATCATTGAAGGGAATACTAAAAATTCAAAAATAAAATAAAATACCATCCACATAGTATTACTTACCAAATTGATTGAAATATTTATGTGCTAGTGGATTGCCATTCCCCGAGATATTTGTAATAATTCTCACCTATATGACATTATCACAAATCTGACATTCTTACAATATGCTGTAATTTATTTTTTTCTTAGCCATGAAGCTATCTCATAATTCCTTGAAGCTATATCAAATTCCTGGATCACGCCATGTGTTGCCATTCCATTTTTTTTTAGCCATGAAGCTACTTCAAAATTCCTAGATTATGCCAGATATGGCAATTACTCGATCACTCCAAATATCATTTTTTCAGTAATATTCAATCCACGCTCCTCCAAAGCGGCCAAGTGATTCTCTGTGAAAATTTTAAAACCATATTATAAACCTAATGCTAGGCCAATAACAATGTAATTGTGGGGGGCGCTCTGGAGCTGGTTCAATGAGGTACAAGAACGAATGGCTTGTTGGATGAGTGCGGCAACAAAGCCGATATCTTGCTCCAATAGTTGCTTGGCTATAGTCCGAGCAACAATAGAGGATACACAGTTACCAAAATAGGTTGGAGGCAAGGGCGGTTTTACCCGGCCTCTAGAGTTAGCAGCCACAAAAATTCTATGAGGTCTTCCTCTGGAACTTGTATGGCTTTCATTACGCATCTCCAAAACTGAGCAGAAACTGCCACAAAATATGATAAAGCTCTGGATCATTCCTTTAAGTTTTGAATCATTTTTTCACTAAAATGGAAAAGCCAGATTTTTTATCGGACAATCCACTCGAGCGGACACGAGCAGGATCTCCCTAGCTCAA
>NWUY0300041586.1:6093-21433 GCA_004151065.3 Larix sibirica
GACAATATATAGATAGATAGATAGGGGGAGGGTAACATTCATTCCTCCCAACCACCCAAGCTACATCCAATGGACCCCCATCACCTCTCTTTACTGACAATCAACATGTTATTCAACTCACAATAAATCCTATAGTTCAACCCAAAATCAACAATATTGAGATTCATCACAACTACATCAAATAACAAGTAGAAAAGGGATATTTCAACCCAAAATTAGCCATATTGAGATTCATCACAACTACATCAAATAACAAGTAGAGAAGGGGTATTGTAATGTTATATTACAAAACTAAAGATAAATTCATTCGGACCTTCATGAAGGCATTAATGAAGGACGTGTTCAAAAGATTCAAGGAGATGCTTGGTGTAAAGTAAAACAAAATTATCATTACGGTACTGAGAGAGGGGAGTTGCAATGTATAATGCCCATTTTTTTTATAGATAAGCATGTTTTAAAACCATAAGCCCTTGAAAAGCAAACCACAACAATAGAAAAGCCATTCACATGGTAGAAAGTTCAAAAGCTATAAAATCTAGATCAAATGGTGTATTTTAGGAAAACTTGAAAATCTATTTATCTTCAATGACCAATTTAGAAACATTATCTTCTTATAAGCATATGTATTTTGCAATACAAGGACATCTAATTCAAGTGATGAAGACTCTTGCACATGTACTCTTATTACTAACAATTCCAAATCATGGATCCTACAACATACTTTCTACCTAAAATGCAAAAGTTCCATCCGTTATTTCGAGGACTTCTAGAAATTGGGATTTCTAGGCATACACAAAAGGTGTGCAATTCTTTAGATAAGTTGTTGTGATGCAATAATGTGAAATGAGACCTAAATGCAATTCTTTAGAGAAGTTGTTGTGATGCAATAATGTGAAATGAGACCTAAATTGTAATATTTATAGTGGTTGATTGCTTAATCTTATGTTAGCTTCGTATGCTCCAATAGAACAGTGCTGGTGACTTGCACTATAAAGTATTAAGGTCAGCCCTGTCCAATTTTATTTCGTCATACTTCTACACCTAAGTCAGCACGCTTTGCTAACACAAGTGTCCTTTCTTTCTCTTTCTTGTGAATGTTGATTGTCTTTGAGAGATTCGAATATTAAATATTTATAGTGTCAACCTTGCCTTCACAATAGCATTCTTAATTGTTGTAACAAAAACAGCATTTAGAAAACACTTAATTTGCATGATTGACTATGAATACAACCAAACATTGACTTGAACCAAAATAAACAGCACGAGTTCAGGGAGACAATAACACCACCAAACTTAAAGCTTTCAATAAATGGGATAACCTTTGCCTTTGTACAAATAACACACCTAGCTTTATGCATCTATCCTTCTCCCTAAAGACCTCTTATAAGCTGATTTTAGTAGCACAGACAGGCACTCACAGCAAAACTTGTAACGTAAGGCTATCTCTGATAGGATGCTCTGATATTTCTCCGGTGCACTCATTCATTCTACATTATACTTGGTCAAAAATCATCCTTGATAGATATTAAATAATGTTCTTCACATATAAAATATTTAATCTCTAACATTAAACCTAAACATTATCATATGCATCACACTAGATAAGATAACCAACTTCAAAGTAAGAGACTTGAACAATAATTCCATATACCNCCTCTCTTCACAATATTGTCCCAGGTTAAGATTCAACCTCTTAAAACCAACCAAAGAAAGAGGGTTCTTTTAGGCCATAGTTTGGCTTTCCACAAATGTTTCCAAATCTGGTCTGCCACTAGATTCCCAGAGTTGGTGTTAAGATTATAAGCCTCTTTAACAGTGAACATACCTTTGGGGCTATAACCCCAGCGAAGGATATCCTTCCCCCTCTGAGTTTTTATCTTCCTGTTACTCACTATTTGATAGACATGCCTACCAGTATCCTCTCCATAGTTGTCGATCCACCATTCCTGTGGTTTCCAGATACGAAAGCCTCTATCATCAACGTCCTCCTGCAAGTATCTATTCACCATCATCCAATTTTGATGCTTATTAGGGGTAGCACTAGGAATAACAGTCACCAGGGCCGTAAGAGGGGGTTCTTGTTGCCATGCATCCAACCAAATATTTGCTGACGCTCCTTCCCTGATTTCCCAAAAACTGTGTTTCCTGATGATTTTACTGCCATCCTGCACCATATTCCAGATATGAGATCCTTTCTCAGGTCCCTCCTCCCGAATCCAGTCCTGCTGCTCCATAGTAGGAGTATACTTTTTTTCCCAAAAACTAGTCCATTGTTCCTTAGAGTGAGTAAGCCAATGCCACCAGATCTTGGCTCCACATACAATACTAAGTTCCTCTAGATCCCTGAGACCTAAGCCACCCTCCTGCTTAGGTTTACATATAGTTTTCCAATCAACCAGGGGCCACTTCCTATGTTTCGCCGTGCCTCCCCACAGGAAGGTGCGTTGGATGTTCCTAATTTCCTTCATAACCGATTTGGGGGAATCCAAAATAGAGAACATGTACAGGGGCATAGCTTGAAACACAGACTTCACAAGAGCCACTCTGCCCAGGAGATTTAAATATCGAAGCATCCAATTCGACAGTCTATCCTTCATCCTATTTAAAATATCTTCCTAGGAGACCTTTTTAAGAATACCCTCAAATAACGGACCACCAAGATATTTGGTTGGAAGGGAGTTCTTTTTGAACCCTAAAATTCTTAAGATGTTTTGCTGACTAATGGGAGGGGTGTTAAAGAAAAAAACCAGAGACTTATCCATATTAATTGTAAGCCCCGAGGCTCGTAAGAAGATGTTCAAAGCCTGTTTGATTTGTCTTGCTTCCTAAACAGAAGAGTGTCTCATAAGCAGGGTGTCATCTACAAACTGCTGGTGGGTGATGGCCTTCTCATAAGGAAAAAACTTACGACCTTTGATGCGTCCCTAATCAACCAAATGAGAGATAAGTCTTCCAAGACCTTCCGTCATGAGCACAAAGAGGAACGGTGAGAGGGGATCACCTTGTCGAATACCTCGAGATGGTTTGAACACAATAGAAGGATTCCCATTGACCAAAATCGAGAAGAAAGTCGAGGAGGTAAGATTAGCTATCCATTTGATCCAAATATCACTTAAACCAAAGGAGCTCATAATTTCTTTCATGTATGACCAATTTAGTTTATCATAGGCTTTGGATAGATCCAATTTAAGCAACATCCCTGCTTTTTTAGTACTCCGCAGAGAGTGTAGAACTTCATGAGACAGAATAATACCATCCATAATCTAACAACCTTCCACAAACCTTGACTGTTCCAGGGAGATCAAGGAAGGAAGAAGGGGTTTAAGTCAATTAGAAAGGAATTTCGTGATAAGTTTATAAATAATGTTGCATAGGGAAATCAGTCTAAACATATCAGCTTTCTCTGCCATCGAGGTTTTAGGAATCAAGGTTAGGAAGGTGGAATTCAGGGTCGGGAGAACCCCTCTCATTCTTCGAGATTCTTCCACCACCTGCCAGACTTCCTGTTTAATTAAATCCCATAAAGCATGAAAAAAATTGCAGTGAAGTCATCCGGTCCAGGGGATTTCCCATCCTCCATTTGATTCATTGTTATCTCTACTTCCATGAACTCAATAGGACGGATCAACATTTCATTCTGTTCATCTGTAATAAGGCGAGGAATGACTGCTTTAATCTCCCTACAGGCCTCGGCTCTATCAACAGGAGTTTTAGTTACCACTTCCTTGGAATGATTGACCAATTCCTGTTCAATTCCCTCATGAGATTCCACTACCACACCCTCATCATTCTGCAGGTTACATATCTGGTTATTTTGTCTATGCTGAATGGTAGCATGGTGAAAAAACTTAGTATTTTGATCCCCATCTTTCAACCATAGATTACGGGATTTTTGCTTCCACAAGATCTCCTCCTACCATTGTCTTTGAAAGAGTTGCTCAACAAGTTGCTTTTCCTCCAGGGCGAGCTCAGGGGTCACGCCTGTCTGCATGATACACTCCTGGATTTGTTCCATCTTTAAATCCAGTTTCGCTTTGTCAACCTGAATATTCCCAAAGACATCTTTATTCCATCGCTTAATGTTATGTTTGAGCATCTTCAATTTTTGTTGAAAGCAATACATTTTAGTACCGGAGGGTGGATTAAAACCATGCCACCATTCTTCCACACAAGATGCAAAATATTCATGTGTTAGCCAGAACTTCTCAAACCTAAAAGGCTTGGTCATTTTAGTTCCTATGTTTCTCCACATTAGGGACACAGGCCAATGGTCAGATCCAAAGGACACAATCGAACAGGAAGTCAAAGTTCCACCCAGAAGCATGACGCTTTCAGACAGAAGAAATCTATCGATTCTAGCTGCCACCAAATGCTCCCCTCCCCTTCTATTGTTCCAGGTACAAACCATGCTCCCAAGATCCACATCAATCATATTATTAGCCTCGATGAATTCATCAAACATAGTATTTTAATGAGTGAGATAGTGTCTACCACCTCTTTTCTCGGATAAATACCTGATCATGTTAAAATCCCCACCAACAATACAATGGGTTCCTTCAATCATTCTCCTCAGATTATTCATGCTACTAAGGAATTTCTGTTTATCAGGGTAATTACTGGGTTTGTAAACATTGGTCAAAATGCCTCTCACACTCGAGCTGAGAATGTGGAATTCCGCTAAGAGACTAAACTTAGTCGACAAAAAATTGTAAAGAGAAACTTTCCTAGGATCCCACATCACCGCCAGACCGCCTGAATGTCCAGACGCGTCCAGTGCCATACTTTTACAATGTTTCCAAAGATTCTGAGCATTGACCTCTAATTGAATTCACAGAACATTTTGTTTCTTGCAACAAAACCACCGTGGGTTGTTTTTTCATGATTTTAGTTTAAGGGTTTTCATTTTATGAGGACCATTGGTAACTTGAATATTCCATGATAAAAATTTCATCGGGCACTATATCTAGCTGAGAGAAGAGCCGCCTGGATGGTCAGATATTGTCCAGAATCTACCAGTCTTGCCCCAATTTCCCCAATCCTATCCCCATTCGACCGCCTTCCCCTCTTAGAGCTACCGTCTTTTAATTTCCTTTTATTTTCCTTCAGTTTCAAAGGGTCGATTCCCAAGCTAGGGGTCGGTTTGGTTTTCAGGATAGCTTCCTTCAACAGCTGGAGTTGATTATCCGGGATAGAATGGACCTCAATATTATTGCATGCCTATTCAATATTGTTAAGATCCAGGTCCCCAAGTTCCATTTCGTCTTGATCCTCATCCATACGTTCTGTTTCTAGTCGGTTTTTACCACTAGATTTTATAGGTTTCTCCATCACAACCGGCACCTTCGGAGTGACTTCCGTAGGCTGTGAGGGTTCTTGATCACTTCTAGTAGGAGGGTATTCGGCCAGAACAGGCTCCAAGGTTGCAAAAATATTAGTCTGAACAACCTTTTTCCCCAGATCTGGACCATTATGTCGTCTCCCCATCCGTTTTCGGTTCGTGACTTTGACAAAACCATCCTTATCATGCTGCTCCTGAGTACTGCTTCTAGGGATATACGCAGGGAGGTTAAGGTGACAGTCCCTAGCAAGATGCCCATGGGTATGACATCGCCGACAACGAAAGGGAATGTGTTCATAATCTAGGGTTTGAAACCACTCAGAATCTTCCCAGTTTAGAGTGATCCCCTCATGGAGAGTTTTGGAAATATTCATATAGACATAGATACGGGCATATGAGACATACCTTCCTTGCTTAGTTTGATCATATATCTTGACAAAATGTCCCAGAGTTTCGCCAATGGCTTTCAGAATGTCCAGATCCCAGTATTCTGTTGGCAACGAGTAGAGACGAATCCACACCGGGTTGATTGAAAGGTCCTCCTTGTCTGGGTTGAAATGATCCTTCCATATACTCGAGAATAGACCAGCAGAGTAATAAAAATAGGGTCCTCCCTCAAATATCCGATCCTTATCCTCCACATTGAGGAAAACAACAGTGAAGAAACCCTTAGAGCCCAGCAGGAGGTCGAAATGCCCTTTCGGTTTCCAGGTCGAGTGAATCCACCAAGTCAAAGTTTTCTCCGTAGGCCATATCCCCATAAATTTCCCTATTAGAGCATGATCCATCATATGATGTATTCTTTCTTTCACCTGGGTGGGGTTAAAAGTGATGGCTAGGATGCTAGTCGATTTGGGGATGCAAACCCTCTGTCCCATTTCACCTCTAGCCGTCACCTGCTTCTCCACCCGCGGGCTCAGACCCTCTCCTCCTATCCCTGCCTCCTGCGCTTTAATTGGCGAATCCTCACACGATGGAGCTATACCTTGATGCAAAGGAGGGGAGAGACCCCTCCCCTGAGAATGCACCATCGCACTACCGCCCTAACAGGCGCCCCAATACCACACACGACCTTCACAGAGAAAAAAAATCCGAGGAATCAACCGTTAAAAAGAGTCATTTGTTGGAGCCTCATAATTGTCCCACCATGTTCATTTNGCCTGCCAACAAGAGTAGTCCTAACACGATCAGACCGACGAAAAATCCGGGAACCTTCATCCCACAGAGCAGATGAAAAAATGCAATCATCTAACAAGTGGGCTATAGTTTCACCATGTTGACCACATAGGACACAGAGGGAAGGTCCCTCGAACCCTCTCTTCACAATATTGTCCTAGGTTAAGATTATGCCTCTTCAAACCAACCAAAGGAAGAGGGTTATTTTAGGCCAGAGTTTGGCTCCCCACAATTGTTTCCAAGTCTGGTCTGCCACAGGAATCACGGAGTTGGTCTGAAGATTATAAGCTTCTTTAACAGTAAACATTCCTTTGGGGCAATAACCCCATCAAAGGATATCCCTCCCCCTCTGTGTTTTTATCTTCCTGTTACTCACTATTTCATAGACTTGCCTACCAGTAGCATCCCCATATTTGGCTATCCACCCATCCCATGGTTTCCAGATACGAAAGCCTCTGACATCAGAGTCCTCCTGCCAGTATCTATTCACCATCATCCAATTATGATGTACAATAGGGACAGAATCGGGGATAACATTCACCAGGGCCGTAAGAGGGGGTTCTTGTTGCCAGGCATCCAACCAAATATTCACTGAAGCTCCTTCCTGTATTTCCCAAAAACTATGTTTCCTGATGATTTCACTACCACCCGCGCCATATTCTAGATATGAGAGCCTTTCTCAGGTCCCTCCTCCCGAATCCAGTCATGCTTCTCCATTGACAGAGTGTACTTCTTTCCCCAAAAACTGGCCCATTGCTCATTAGAGTTGGTAAGCCAACGCCACCAAATCTTGGCTCCATACAAAATACTGAGCTCCTCCGGATCCCTAAGACCTAAAACCCCCTCCTACTTAGGTTTACATAGAGTTTTCCAATCAACCAGAGGCCACTTCCTATGTTCCACCGTGCCTCCCCACAAGAAGGTGCGTTGGATGCTTGCAGAACGGATTTCACAAGAACCACTCTGCCTGGGAGATTTAAAGATCGAAGCGTCCAATTCAAAAATATTTCCTTAATTCTATTTAATAGATCTTCCCAGGAGGCCTTTTTAAGAATACCCTCACATAATGGAGCACCAAGATATTTGGTTGGAAGGGAGCCTATTTTTGAACCCTAAAATTCTTAAGATGTTCCTCTGACTAATGGGAGGAGTATTAAAGAAAAAAACCAGAGACTTATCCATATTGATCGTAAGTCTCGAGGCTCTTAAGAAAATTTTCAAAGCCTATTTGATTTGTCTGGATGCCTGAACAAAAGAGTGTCCCATAAGCAAGGTGTCATCTACAAACTGCTAGTGGGTGATGGCCTTCTCATAAGGCAGAAACTTAAGACCTTTGATGCATCCCTGATCAACTAAATGAGAGATAAGTCTCCCAAGACCTTCTGTCATGAGCACAAAGAGGAATGGTGAGAGGGGATAACCTTGCCGGATACCCCGAGAGGGTTTGAACACTGTAAAAGGGTGCCCATTGACCAGAATAGAGAAGAAATTTGAGGAGGTAAGATTAGCTATCCATCTGATCCAAATATCACTGAAACCGAAGGATCTCATAATCTCTTTCATGTATGACCAGTTTAGTTTATCATAAGCTTTGGATAGATCCAATTTAAGCAACATCCCTATTTTTTAGTACTCCACAAAGAGTGAAGAACTTCATGAGCCAGAATAATACCATCCATAATTTGACGACCTTCCACAAACCCCGACTGTTCCAGGGAGATCAAAGAAGGAAGAAGGGGTTTAAGTCGATTGGAAAGGACTTTCATGATGAGTTTATAAATGATGTTGCACAGGGAAATTGGTCTAAACAAATCAGCTTTCTCTACCATCGGGGTTTTAGGAATCAAGGTTATGAAGGTGAAATTCAAGGTTGAGAGAACCCCTCTCATTCTCTGGGATTCTTCCACCACCTTCCATACTTCCTGTTTAATTAAATCCCAGAAAGCATGAAAAAATTTCACAGTGAAACCATCCGGTCCTGGGGATTCTCCATCCTCCATTTGATTCATGGTTGTCTCTACTTCCAGGAACTCAATAGGATAGATCAGCATTACATTTTGTTCTTCCGTAATAAGGCGGGGAATGAAATCTTTGATCACCCTACAGGCCTCAGTTCGATCAATAGGATTTTTGGTGACCACCTCCTTGAAATTATTCACCAATTCCTGTTCAATTCCCTCATGAGATTCCACTACCAGCCCCTCATCACTCTGCAGGTTACAGATCTGGTTGTTTTGTCTATGTTGAATGGTAGCACGGTGAAAAAGCTTAGTATTATGATCCCCATCTTTCAACCACAGGTTGCGGGACTTTTGCTTCCACGGGATCTCCTCTTGCCTCTTTCTTTGAAATATTTGCTCAGTAAGTTGCTTTTCCTCCAAGGCGAGCTCGGGGGTCATGCTTGTATGCATGATACATTCTTGGATTTGCTCCATGTTTAAATCCAGTTTCACTTTTTTCAACCTGTATATTCCCAAAGACATCTTTATTCCATCGCTTGATGTTCTGTTTGAGCATCTTCAATTTTTGTTGAAAGCAATACATTTTAGTACCGGAGGGTGGATAAACGTATGCCACCATTCTTCCACACGAGATGCAAAATCTTCATGTGTTAACCAAGAAATTCTCAAACCTAAAAGGCTTGGTCATTCTAGTTCCTATGTTGGCCCACGGCAGGGACACAAGCCAATGGTCAGATCCAGAGGACACAATCGGACGGGAAGTCAAAGTTCCACCCAAAAGCATGATGCATTCAGATAGAAGAAATCTATCGAGCCTAGCTTCCACCAAATGCTCCCCTCCCCTTCTATTGTTCCAGGTACAAACCGTGCTCCCAAGATCCACATCAATCAGATTATTAACCTCGATGAATTCATCAAACAAAGTATTTTCAGGAGTGTGATATCTTCTGCCACCTATTTTCTCGGATAAAGACCTGATCATGTTAAAGTCCCCACCAACAATCCAATGGGTTCCTTAAAAAATTCTCCTCATATTAGTCATGCTACTAAGGAATTGGTGTTTCTCAGGGTAACTACTGGGTCTGTAAACATTGGTCATAATGCCTCTCACACTCGAGTCGAGAACATGGAACTCTGCCGAGAGACTAAACTTAGTCGACAGAAAAATGTAAAGAGAAACTTTCCTAGGATCCCACATCACCGTCAGACTGCCCGAATGTCCAGACGCGTCAAGTGCCATACTTTTACAATGTTTCCAAAGATTCTGAGCATTGACTTATAATTGGGTTCCTGAACATTTAGTTTCTTGTAGTAAAACCACAGTAGGTTGTTCCTTCATTATCTTAGTCTTAAGGGTTTTAATTTTACGAGGACCATTGGTACCTCAGATATTCCATGCTAAAAATTTCATCAAGCACTGTATCTAGCTGAGAGAAGAGGCTCCTGGATGGTTGGATATTGTCCAGAATCTACCAGTCTTGCCCCAATTTCCTTGATCCTGTCCCTATTCGACCGCCTTCCCCTCTTGTAACTACCATATTTTAACTTCCTTTTATTTTCCTTCAGTTTCAGAGGGCCGGTTCCCAAGCTAGGGGTCGTCTTGGTTTTCAGGATAGCTTCCTTCAGCAGCTGAGGTTGATTATCAGGGATAGAATGAACCTCAATAATTTTGCATGCCTCTTCAACATTATCAAGATCCAGGTCCCCAAATTCCATTTCGTCCAGATCCTCATCCATGCATTCTATTTATAGACGGTTTTTTCCACCAGATTTATTCGGTTTCTCAATCACAGTCGTCGCCTCCGGAGGGGCTTCTGCAGGCTGGGAGGGTTCTTGATCACTTCTAAGAGGAGGGTTTTCTACCAGAATAGGCTCCAAGGATGCAAAACTATTAGTTTGAACCACCTTTTCCCCCAGATTCGGGCCATTATGTCGCCTCCCCTTTCGTTTTCTGTTAGTGACTTTGACAAAACCATCCGTATCCTTTTGCTCCTATGTACTGCTTCCAGGGATATCTGCAGGGAGATTAAGGTGACATTCCCTGGCAAGATGTCCATGGGTATGACATCGCCGACAACGAAAGGGAATATGTTCGTAATCCAGGGTTTAAAACCACTCAGAATCTACCCAGTTAAGAGTGATCCCCTTAGGGAGAGTTTTGGAAATATTCATATAAACACAGAAACGGGCATATGAGACATACCTTCCTTGCTTAGTTTGATCATATATCTTGACAAAATGTCCCAGAGTTTCGCCAATGGCTTTCAGAATGTCCAGATCCCAGTATTCTGTTGGCAACGAGTAGAGACGAATCCACACCGGGTTGATTGAAAGGTCCTCCTTGTCTGGGTTGAAATGATCCTTCCATATACTCGAGAATAGACCAGCAGAGTAATAAAAATAGGGTCCTCCCTCAAATATCCGATCCTTATCCTCCACATTGAGGAAAACAACAGTGAAGAAACCCTTAGAGCCCAGCAGGAGGTCGAAATGCCCTTTCGGTTTCCAGGTCGAGTGAATCCACCAAGTCAAAGTTTTCTCCGTAGGCCATATCCCCATAAATTTCCCTATTAGAGCATGATCCATCATATGATGTATTCTTTCTTTCACCTGGGTGGGGTTAAAAGTGATGGCTAGGATGCTAGTCGATTTGGGGATGCAAACCCTCTGTCCCATTTCACCTCTAGCCGTCACCTGCTTCTCCACCCGCGGGCTCAGACCCTCTCCTCCTATCCCTGCCTCCTGCGCTTTAATTGGCGAATCCTCACACGATGGAGCTATACCTTGATGCAAAGGAGGGGAGAGACCCCTCCCCTGAGAATGCACCATCGCACTACCGCCCTAACAGGCGCCCCAATACCACACACGACCTTCACAGAGAAAAAAAATCCGAGGAATCAACCGTTAAAAAGAGTCATTTGTTGGAGCCTCATAATTGTCCCACCATGTTCATTTTCATTTCAAATCTTGTTTTAAAGAAAATGATAGAGCCACAATTCCATGAGATATTAAAATGATCTATCCCTTTCCCATGATTATAGAAGAGGAGAACAACCTTCCTTTGTTGGAGGAAGTTTCTATGGAAGCGCTGCAATGTGTCCTTCACAATTAAAAAAAATGACAGAAGTGTTGGACTAGATGGATGGGCAATAGAATTTTCCTGGGGTTTTATGGCATGTTGGAGGAGGAAATTTTTAAGGTTCTTACATAATTTAGGTTGTCCTGAAGAATGCTTGTGCATTTAGTTCAACATTTATCACCTTCATTCTTAAATCATACAATCCAGTGTCATTTGTGGAATACAAGCCAATCACACTATGCAACTGCATATACAAGATTAGTACCAAAATCATCTCTAGAAGGGAAAAGAGTTTATGATCAAGGTCTATTTCTAGTGAGCATATGGGTTTCTGAGTAGGAGATAAATACATGGGGCTATTGGAGTGGCACAATAAGGTCTACATTCCATTAGAACAAAAAATATCATAGCTATGGTCTTAAAGGTTGACCTTTTAAGGGCATGTGATAGGGTAAAGTGGTTGTATATTCAATTGATGATTATTTTATAATCCCTTTTTTAACTAGGTTATGAGTTGTTTGTGTTCTGTGTCATTTGCGGTGTTGATCAATAGTTTTGCATCTTCTTTCTTTAGGGCTCGAGTAAGGTTGTTCTCTCTCTCCTCTATTATTCTTGATCATAGTTGAAGGTCGTATGGATATTATGAAGGCTAAGAGGAATGGTTCATTTAAAGGCATAAAAATTAGAGAGGGTTTCTATCTTTCACGTTTCTTTTGTGTGGATGGCATTCTATTCTTTTGAGATGGGACAAAAAGGGATGTATTGAAGTTGAAGGAGATCTTGGATCCCTAATGTATTGCAACAAGTATGCTGGTAAATGTCGGGAAATTGTTTATATCTTATCAAGAGATTCCCTATGATGGGAATTTTTATATCTTCACTTGGTTTCCATATATTTCTATAGTTTTGTATGAATATCTAAATTGTTTAGGGTTTATGCTAAAGTCAAATGACTATTTGAAAAAGGGTTGGAGGTGGTTGACATCAAAAGTGGAAACCAAGGTATACTTGTGGTGCCATATATGATTATCTAGAAGAGTTAGCTTGGCGTTAGTAAAATATATATTAGAAGATATTCTAGTGTATTGGATGTCTCTATCTGCGGTTCCTAGGGGTATCCTAGATGAAATTAGGAGGATTAGTTTTCCATTTTTATGGTCTGGTTATAGGGAGAAGAAAGGGACTCCTCTAGTCAATTAGAAAAGGCTAGCAATTCCAAAGGATTTGAGGGGCTGGGGACTTAAAAATATATGAAATTAGGAGTATTAGTTTTCCATTTTTATGATTTGGTTGCAGGGAGAAGAAAGAGACTCCTCTAGTAAAATGGAAAAGGCTAGAAATTCCAATTTGGTTGCCAAATGTCTTTGGAGACTAGTTCAAGGCAAGGGATTATGATGTAGGGTGGTGGTTCAAAAATATATTATGCCCGAGACTATAGAGGGATGCATCAAGAGGATAGTTTGGGATCTTCAAAATGTATTTGTAATGTGGAAGGTTGTTGTCCTGGTTTTTCTCTTAATAGGTAGTTGGTTAGTGTGGAAAACAGGGCCAAGGCACAAAGCTAGAGTTGGGGAGGATCCATGAGCAAGTTGTAGAGATGATTACAAACTATTTGTCCACATGATCTAGTCTCCAAGATATAGTGGTTTCTTCCTCTTCTATCAAATGACTAATCCAGTATTGACTTCTATTTGGAGCTAAGAATGAAAGTCATATGAGGATTTAGGGTTTATTGAGGAGGATATGTCCTTTGAGATTATTTTGCATGGAATGTAAAGGGGAGTCATGTATGACTAAGAGTTGAAGAAGATTGTTTAATATGGACATTAAACACTCAGGGGACTACACTCCTAAAGAAGGATATAAGGTGTTATGCTCCAGAGACGATGATGTTCAATCAAATGGTGGTGAAGGTGGATTAGAAATTTAAATGTCCTTCAAAATTCAAAATATTGATGTGGCTACTACTCACCAACAAGGATATGACTTGGGATAATTTGTAGAAAAGAAATAAGTTTGGCTTTGGGAGATGCTCTCTATGTCATAATTTTGAGGAATCCAATCATCATTTGGAACCGTCATGTCCATACACTGTCCAAGTTTGGAAAGAGGTGGAGACTTTGTTAGGCTTAAGGAATATATAGTTAGGATAAACTATTGAACAAGCTTTGAGAAAGTGGTATGGTAATCCAAATTCAAGGACGATTAGAGCCCTGTCTGTAATAATATCTTAGGGTATCTAGAAAGAAAGGAACTATAGTTTAAAATCATATCTTGGGGTATCTTTAAAACAAAAACCCAAGATCATAAATACAAGGTAGATTGTTTAAAAGCATATTGACAAGATAGGTGCCTAGGCCTATTTTGATGGGGTGCTTAAGATGACTCCAGACTTTGTGGAGCTGGAGGGTCACTATTCCTTGGAGATTATCATTATTATAACTTCAAAGTTGTGTTGGGACCTAGAACTAGTAATCTCAGTGAGATAACGTCTTCAAGGTTGACTCTTTCATTGGCTATAGAGAAAGGTGTGAACATAGTATTTAGAGACTCACTACTAGTCATCAAATGGACAAAAAAGGACTACACTATGAGAAACTTTAGATTACAACTTGTGTTAGAATAGATATTAGATTTGTCATGTGCTTTTCATCATATTTATTTTCTTTGTGTTTTGAAGGAGAGGAACCTTCTTGTTGATGGTTTGTCCATGGAAGGTATATTGCTAAATCACGGAGAATGGAAAATTCAAGAACATGTGTAAGGCATATTTTTTAATAGCCTTGTCATCCTTTTTACTAAATCATTTTTCATATGATGTGAAAATCTTGCATGTTTTTTATGCAAATATTTGGAGCTATATGGAGGATTGTTATTTAAAGGATTTTATTGATGACTCGTTGCTTCTAATGTAAGCTAAACGGGGACATATCCATGCTTTACTATTATGTTCTCCCTTTAAAAGGCTATGTTGTTGTAATTTTCACTCATGTGATGATATCCTCTTGTAGGTAGTTTGGTCACACTATTTTATAGAGGCAATCCTACTATAAAGGCCCAAAAAGGTTTTCACAATGATATTGAGCATCCATTGAATGCAAATTTGTTTTGTATTAATAAAATTATGATTTTTTTCCTTGAAAAAAAAAGGATTCCTCATGTTCTCAAAAATACATTACAGTCCATAGACAAATTTCTATCATCAAAATGCTATTTGATATCCAATAGTTTTAGAAAATCAAAGTAGAAACCATAAACTTGTGTCATACTACTCAATAGTTAGTAAACATATTCATACATCAATTTTCATCAAGTTTGTGACTAGATTATTCCTTCTTGAAAATCCATGACACATAAGTTGACCCCCATCAATTGACCTTCTCTATATAGACCATTTGCCTATGTATTAAGTTCTTTATATATATGATGAAAATATATGTTGGAAATTAGCATTTCCATTCTTTTTAGTTGAGAAAGCATTAGGTGCAATTTCATATTTCCCATCATGTAGCTTTCCTTCATCCAATTTACAATCACATAAAAATCTCCAAATTCCAACAATTTTACTATCCCATAATTTGCTACGAATTTCATTAATAACTTCAATGCCAAAAATTATGCATAGTTGTTTGTACCCCCTCCCCTTGCGTGTCCAAAAAAAACTTTGAAAACAAAGAAATGAGCATCATTAATATATAAGTAACCTTGAACGCCACACACATCTTGATGCTCTTAGCTAGCACTGTTAATGAAGCCCGAAGACCATGTTTCCTTATCAGTTTTTTG
>NWUY0300041590.1:16299-33664 GCA_004151065.3 Larix sibirica
TTAAGCTTCCGCCATAACAGAGCCGACTCATTCAGTCGAACTGTTGTCCCCCTCGTGCTTCCTGGCCACGTGAGGATCAATAGGACTGATAACGACAAATTGAGATGGGGGTACCTACCCAAAGGATGCTTCACCATTAAATAGGGCTACACTATCTCTGTAGGGTACAATGACCACCCGGACGAACCCATCTGGTCCCAAATTTGGAATATGAACCTTCGGCCAAAGGTGGAAACCTTCCTCTAGATGCTGACCAAGAACAAAACTCTCACTTGGGACAATCTAGAAAAAAATGCTTCTCAGGACCAACATACTGTCATCTTTGTAAGAAAGCAGGGGAAAACATTGATCACCTCTTTAACTCCTACACATTCGTCAATGTGCTCTAGGACAATGGGGCGGCGATCTTCAGGGTCACTAAAAGATACAATTCCAACATCAACAACACACTCCTTCACTTGAAGTATCATCAGTTCAATAGTCCTTTGATCGACATAATATAACAACCCTTTCTTTCCTTCCTCCTCTGGGAAACTTGGAAAGAAAGGAACATAAGGATTTTCAAAGATCATGCCATGGCTACAGAGGAAGTTTGGACCAAAACTGAAGCCAACCCGAGGGAAAAAATTGATCTACATCCCTAGATGGATTAGGACAAAAAATTCAATGACAGGTAGGCAAGCATATAGAGAGCCTTGGATATGAACCTCCATTTTCAGGCCACCTGCTTCGTAATCCTAAGAATACAATATCCAGTCCTACTAGCAGGAGCCCGCCTATAGACAATATCATCCAGATCAATTTTGATGGAGCGTCTAAAGACAACCTCGGGCAAGCCGGCTATGGGGGAGTCTTCAAAGATAATTAGGGCTCCATTTTAAGACTATACGCAGGATATATCGGTATCAACAACAACAATGCTACAGAGCTAGCTTCCTCAACAGAAGGGTTAAAAATAACCATAATCCAAAACAACATACAAATTGTGGTGGAAGGAGAATTGCAAATCCTAATTCATTGCATCCTCAAAATCCTACATGGCTCGTCAATAAGGCACCTAAGAAAAAATTGGCATATGGAGGAAGACATGAGGGTCATGGCTAACCTAGTATGTGACTTTACAACCATGTTCCCCCTCCACGTCAAGCGAGATGCCAACAAGGTGGAAGATATCATGTCTAACACGGGGACCCATCTTGGCATTCACATCATTAATGACTCTCCTGCGAACTTGGATAAAGAGCCCTTTCTTTCTGCCTGCCTCTGAATCACCAACAAAGACATGAAAACTTTTACAACCTACCAAAGAAATCTACATGGGAGACACCTGGAGCATTCTCATGATAAAATGGAATTGGAAGGTACATGAGCCATCACCTCAAATATCGTTAATATGGGGAGAAAATATAGCAATGACCAAGAAGCCACTTGTAGCCATGCAGAGCACATGGAACGCGAAAATGTGATTAATGCAGCCGATCCTTACCCTTGAATTTGCTACAGAAAGCCACAACAACATATTTGGGAGGATGCGAGGGATATGATAGTAGTACTCAACAATCATGGACAAAGGAGGTTTGAAGGCAGGTAAGTACAGGTCAATCATGGTAATCGTCTTAGAAAATCATCGAGGTATGACCAACATGAGCTACTTTCTATTATGGGTTTCTCTGGAAAAAATTCGCTCCTCCCCTGACCACCCTACGCTCTGTTTAAAAATTATGGCGTGACCCAATAAATGTCATCTGGAAGGTGAGGATCAATGCTTCATGACCATGAACCAAATGAAGGTGGCGAAAACAGAAATAGGGTATAAGAACCTAGTAGCACAAGGTGTGAGAAGCATAATCGAGGAAAAATAAAGGGAAATTTGGAACAACTGTCAAACCCTTCAACACCTTTAGCCAACAAAGGATTTCAACTTCTGGGAATCTAATCAAGGATCAAATTGGGGAAGGAAAGCTCTCTATGATAGCATTCTCGTGGCTTTCTGGATAGGGAAAATTAATTTAGGAAAAATCCTGACTGAGAATGAGTGACAGGAAATGCTTCAGACCAGCATGTAGACGACATTTACCAATCAACACCAAGAGGCCAACATTCTTAATGAAAATCTTACCCGGTTGTCCAAGCGTATTGACATTGAGTTCATCCAACGCTATTCGCCTCAGAACTTTGGGCATGATACAACAGTCAAGGGAGAAAGGAAGCAATCCCATCATGAACTTCGAGAATCAAGTGCGGAAGCCTTCCATCCATCGGTGACTGTCCAGGATGAACCGATCAATCCTTTGGAACAGTGGATTTAGAATTCGGGTGGGATAAAGTAGGCAGCGGAACACTTTGATCAATTTTTCATGCTCCATTGGGTTCTTTTCTATCTCACATACTCCCTACTGAATAATGATGAGCCGGACGAAACAACTAAAGCTAAGAACCAGCTGCTAGTGGAGGACCATAAACGCTTGAACATATTAATGGTGACAAATATGTGTATTATGGCAGAGCATCTAGAAGAACGCGGGACCAGGACCACAATCACCTCAAGAGATTCCCGTGAAACTCCCATCATAATTGAGTATGATGTTGCTCTTGTGCATGGATAATTAGGTGTCCTTTTGTTCTAGTTTGCAAATGACCACAAGTCTTTTTGACAATTTTGTTAGCAGCTCTCTCTGCATTATCACATATTTTGACATTTTTGTAAGCAGTCCTCTCAGCATTATCAAAAATTATGCTAGGCCTAGAACAAAGCAAGACAATGCAGGAAGTCTTATTAAAAAATTTCTGGACAGACTTGGGCTTCAATCTCTTTTCTCCAGTCTGGTCTCTCCTCAGGGGAGGATGATCCTTTTTGATCGGGTGATCTTTGTAAATATGGTTTTATGATATATTAGTAAAGTTTTCTTCTTATTTCCAAAAATAAATAAATAACCACATCCAACAAACACAACTGAGATGTTGAAGAGCATGCCTGCCATGATTTGGACATAGGTCATCGTCACAACAACCACTCCAAATTGTTATTAAATCACAACACAATGAACTTGTCTCTACTTTTTTACATGTGGTTAACACAATGAACTTGTCTCTACTTTTTCGCATGTGGTTAACACAATGAACTTGTCTCTATTTTTTACATGTGGTTATGTATTTGACACATTCTTGCACCCATTAAATTTCTGATTTTATTTTTTAACTATGTCTTAAAGTAGTTGAAGTGTCAACATTATTAGTTGTTAACTCTTATTAACATAATTAGGTCCATGTAAGCGTCCAACAAAATTTGGAGTCATTTAGTGTTCACATTATAAATCTGTACTGGAGGGAAGGTGTCACTTGAAGCATGTTGCTAATATTTGCAGTAGGTGGAGTAGGTTGCAAGACAAGACAAAACATCATTACTTGCATTTCAATTCCTTTACTTTTTTAATATTCTATCTTACAACACATCGAACAATGTTAATTAATAAAGCTAAGTTAACTTAAGATATTGCGATATAAGAATATATTACTCATCCATGTAAAACATTAAAAAGAAACCATACTCAAAACAGGGAGTGTTTTATTACTTTAGCCTAGAACGATGAACACATACAACATCTTTGCCAAAATATATAAAACCACCAACCACCTATTGTTTTCAAAAACTAGCAATTATCATAGTCACCACAAAAAGGGTCACATTAATAACTAACCCTTTCCCCATGCCCCTAAAGGCACTCCTTGGGAAACTTTGACTATATCAAAACCCTATCTTAACTAATTTATGTGGATACATAGTAACAATTAATCATCCCTTAATATAATATAATTGATACAAGCCTTAACAGAGGGGATTATTTCCTTTAACTCTGATATGTCGCTAGGTTGACCCAGTTTCTTCTTCTACTACACATGTTACAACTATAGTTGTCCAAGTGTTGTGTTGATATTTATTTGACATGTTGTTCTAAACTAAAAATGGAGGGGCCAACAAGCCTTGACCACACCTATTGATTCACCCTCATGTCAACTCTACTCGGCGTCTTCATTCTATCCTTCCTTGTTGTCAATTTGTTTTATATTTTATTCTTACCCTTCAAATGAAGGAGACAACTCTACTACCAATGCAAGTGCTTGAGTGCAGAAATTGTTCTATATCCTTAGAACATTTCCCAAAAAGGATGGAGGCCCCTGTCATAAAATATTGACCTTTTTGAACATCAAGTATGGAGGTATACATTTTTGGAGCACGATTTTCATTAGAACAAAAAATGTAGGCATTAATCTCATCTACAATCGCCAAAGTTAAGATTCAAAAGAGGGGGTTAATCCATGTCGTGAAACAAATACGGAGCATTGGACACAAATTCCAACATACATATACAACAAAACCTACCATATTGTGTTTGCAAATGACTCTAGTTGTTTCAAGTCTAAATAATGATCTTGTGCAACTAGCCAAAATTGTTTAGTGTGGCTTTATTAACTAGGGAAACATCATGCAACATGGCTAGATCATCATTAGCTTTTTGGATTTTTGATAGCTTAGTTGTGTATTCCAAATGATTTGTCATAGTGCAATCTTTATAATCCATATATTTTATTGTGTTTCACAACTCAACAATGGGTTTCTCCCACATCTCTAAAATCCCCATTCAATATTCCATAGTGTTATAAATAGTTAGACTAACTACCAATGCCACCCACAAGTTCCCAAGTAACTAGTGGCCTTGAACTAGCAAGGGATCCACTTGGTTCATCGATTCTCTAAGGCACTCATAGTGTTGGTTGGATTCTATCTCAAGCTCTATTTGTAAGGAAACATTTGTTTTCTAAAACTATCTCCATGAAGAACAAATGTAGTCTAGTGATTTAGATGGTTTTTTATAAGGAGATGGATCCTCCAACTAAGGTAACTTATACCTATTGCAACACTAGCCACATATTTAGAAGTTGATATTGCACTTAATCCAAGTCATGTTTTGAAATATTTCTTGCCTACCTATGCATTTTGATTACTAACAACCTTGAGCAATAGAACCTATATGCACTGGTCAAACTATTGAAGCTTATCATAACCTTTTTCAAATTTTACTATGACGTGGGAAACCTCATCACCAGACTTCCTTGTAATGCATGAAAATAGATACATGATCATCCAACTGCCGTGGTAGAATGTGTTTTCCTACGAGTTAGACCAAGAAGCTCCTAGGGGACACCATGTCAAAGGTAGGCAAAGTAGCCACAACTGGATCAATATTTATTTGTGTGTCAACTTTAGGATCCACTACATTATGAATTTTGATGGTGGAGGTGTGGATCATTCCTTGAGTGTCCCAAGTTAGTATGGAATAATGTCAAAGAACTCATGCATCATGGCACCACAGTTGTGATATTCCAATTTCAATCATTGGATGTGTTCAAGTGAATTATGTTAAAATGTAAATAAGTGTTTATAATGATGGGAATCAAGCCATATGAGCTTAAAAAAAGTGATCCCATTGAAAAGGATGTAAATATATTGTATAAATTCATAGTACAGAGCTCAAGGCTAGGGCTTGACTAGTAAATGAATAGGCATTTAATTATGGTAATTATGTTTTTTTATGTACCGAGTGGTATAACTTCCATGCTATGCTCAATATATGTACACATTATTTTATAAATTAATATAAATTTCAAATATGGTTGCGGATATCATGAGAGGAGCTATGATTCCACTATATGGGAAGAGGAAAAAGGAGGCCCAAAGGGGGAAATAAGTAATCCCATTTTCCCTTAATACTACCTTTTTTTATCATTTGCCTATTTAAATCCCACACACTGTCTTTGACTTAGAAACAAATCATTGAATGCATATGGTGGTTGGTAAGGAAGTTTACCTCGCATACTTATGAGGGCATGGGGCTTGGGTACAATCATCATGGGAAGTGTAAGGCCCATCCCATGTAAATTCAAACCTCTTATGTTCACGTGCATATTCTTCCATTCTAAATTTGAATTGACTCCATGAAACCTCATCATTCTTATGTTTTAGCATCATTAAAGTTTTGAAAATTGCATTCTCATGCTCTAAATTGATATATAAACCTATAAATGGCCAAATTTAGTTATGGGAGTGTAATTTGTGGACCGGAGAAGAGAGATGGAAGGATGTAGAGGATAATAGAGGTTGGGTTGTTTAGGAAACCTTCATTTCCCTTTTCAATTACTGCTCATTTGGTGCCTTAGAGCCAAGGTATAATTCTACCAGGTTATTCTAGAAGGAAGACAATATGATGGGTTCTTCCTGTCTACACTTAGAGCACTAGAGAGGATAATATTCTCAAGGGACTATTGAGCAAAGAAAGAAAATGGTCTCCTTGTGCTATGTGGGTTATGGATGAGAATTACATGACTATTTGATGGTTGGATGGTTGCTTGGAGTTTTTAGTGATGAACAACTTCCTTGATCTTGAGAGGAATTGGGTAGGGTAAGTGACATCTGATTCTTCTGGAAATTTATTTCACCCTAATGGCCTCATAGTTTGGCTTGGGGGTGACAACTATAGTGGATGCGTACAATTGAATGCAAAAATTCTCATACACAACTAGTTCCTTAGACCATCTTGGTGAAACTATAAGTGTTCAAGATCTTCTCTTAAAGCTTTGCTTATAAATATGCAATTAAGTTTAATTTCTTCTTATGAATATAATATTGTAAAAAAAAATTACCTTCTCATAAAGAAAGAAGTTTGTCCAACTTTGGAAAAATTAAAAAGAAAAGCCTAAGTAACTGGCATCATCCATGAGTCAGTGAAGAGTTTTGTAGATAGAGTAGACAAAAATACATAAATAAAAATGATCATTATTGGTCTATGAAAATAAAATAGTGTTCAACGCTAATTCTAACAGATGGCATGATTCACGCAATTGTTGAAGGCTTATATATAGAGTACAAGGAATCACTATAAGCAAATAAAACTTATGAAATGTAAAATGGGAAATGGTAAAAATAGATATCATTGATTATGTAAACAATTATCTGGTTTTTAATGCTTGTAGTTATAGATGAAAAAAAAAGTTGTATGATGTTCTAGTTTTGATTGTCATATGGAGTTTTCACTATATATATGTGATTGATGTAGTGAAATTGTGACTAGACATATTCGTAGGAAGACCACCATTTGATATAAATTATATCACAGATTAGTAACAAACGATCTTTTTCACGCAACCATTATCCTCACCATATGAAAATAATATATCACAAAAAAAAAAGTTAAAACACTATGAATATAAAATTTATACAACATTTTACTGCAATTTACCTAACATAAGAGTAATTTTTAGTGGTTAAACATATCACTAAGGTTTGTCTCTAAAATGGGAATCCATTTTTTCACAAATGTAAAATCTGAAAAGAAGTTAGACTTTCCCTCACATACTTAAGCAAAGAATAGGTCCCATTGGCACCTTGCCAATGCCATACAATAATATGCTTGAAGGATACATCAACAACATTCAATGTAATCAATAGCCATAGCTAGAAAATCCCACATAGCGAAGGAGCATGCCTGCCATTATTTGAAACTTGGGCCATCATTACAACAATAGCTACAAGCTGTTTCTAAACCATAGAGTGATGGATTTGTATCTACGTTTTTACACATGGTTATGTATTTGACACATTTTTGCACTCGAGTTATTTTATTTTATTTTTTAACTATGCCTTGGGTATATTAGTTGAGTCCTTAACATTATTAGTTTTTTTCTCTTCATAGTAGACCGATTTTCATGTAGGAATCCAACAAAATATGTACTCTAGTGTTAGCATTATCAATCCCTATTAGAGGGAAGTTGCCACTCGCAGCATGTTTCCAAGACTTGTCATGATAGGTGGATTTGGTTGCAAGACAGGAGGGACCATTATGTTGGAAATTGGGGAAGAAAACACAAACACATTCACGTAGAAATCAGACCATAAGAACACATAATATCTTTCAACCCTCACATTGTGTATATTTATAATTCTTCCATGATACAATAGAGTACAATGAGATCCCTTATATAGTAATAGGTGACCATAACAAACATGTCATAATATGGAATTTTTGTTCAACCATATCCATAACTATCTCCAACAATATCTCGTTGAATCTCTCAAGTGATCTCGGCCATGAGATCCTCATCGCTAACTTCCCTCGTTGTCTTCATCTTCAATTCATACGTATAATTTTGTGCATTATATTCATTTTCTCATCTTAAAATGTCACCACTAAATATCACAAGTATGAAATTATTCCCACTACAAGGAAAACACCTTCTAGTGGAGGTTTTTGAAGACCCTTCACAAAAAAGAGCGCATTTATCCATTTATAATGGAGGCAAGTAGGCAGAGCTTCTAGTGGATGTTTTTAATCGATGCACATAAACATGCAATGTTCACTGGTGTGCTACATAACATAGCGCACCAGTGCACCCAAATAGTAAGAGCACCTAAGTCTTAATATCTTGTTGCAATTTGAAAAAAATATGTTTATTAAAAAATTTCATTGCAAAACTATCTTGTGTGTGGCAGTGATAGCGATGCACTAGTACGTAATACAATATAACGCACTGAGTCCTATTGAAATAGATCACCACAATCTAGAAAAATATGTATCTTTTTATTTTTTCCTACGACATGGTGGTGTGTATACTAAATAATACATTGGGGCGTGATGTAGTAAAACACACTATTTAAAAGACAAAAAACATAGATTTTTTATTTTTATTTTTAACAAAAAAATGAATGGTGCTCCCTATCTATCTAACCACACTAGTGCACCAACATCATAGATGAACTGGTGTGCCTAATTATGAAGAGCACTTAAGTTAAAATAACTAGATGCAATTTTTAAAAATATGTTTTTTTTTCCCTGGCAAAACTTGTTGGTGCATAGAAAGGACATAGACACACCAAGCGGCATGAGGAAGTAAAACACACCAATTAAAATACATAGAAACATAGATTCTTATTTAAAAAAAACAAAAAAACAAATGGTGCTCCCTATCTACCTAATTGCATTAGTGTGACAACACCACTAACGCACTGATGCACCTAATTATGAAGAGCACTGAAGTCAAAGTAACTCGATGCAATTTGTAAAAACATGTTTATTTTATTGTTCCTGAAAAAATTATTTAGTGTTTTGGAATGATATAGACCCATTGGTGCATTTAAAAATCCAATGCATTGCTTCATATCAAAATGGGCTGCCCTCGATTGGGAAAAACTATTTTTTATTTTTCCAATAGAGCATATTGGTGTGTTATAAATACATAGACGCACTGGTGCATAACAAACTACAAAGCATCAACTTATAATAAAAAAAGATATTTTATTTTTATTTTGTAAAAGTAGAAAAACCTAACAATGCTCTCTATAACGTGAAGCGCACCGACGCGCAACAAATACAAGGCACACTAGTGCGCCGCTAAGTCGGGTGTATCAAAGTAGGGTGAAATTAAAAAAAAAGTAGAACAAGAGAAAATAATTTTTACCCAACTGTTAGTGATGCATACCACCTAAGACCACCTAAGAACGGGTGCTTCACTTTATTGTCTGACGCGCCTCGCAATCAGTGCTCGTTAGTTGTCATATTTCTCTCATCCTTTGGTTCATCGATGGAATTGGAATTTTTCCAAACAGTTGGAAAACATCATTTGTTGTGTACATGGAAACAATGCCACCTCAATGTGAAAGAGTCTAGGTAATTTCTTTATTACCTTATTATTTACTTTTTAGCGGATTAAAAAGCCAAATTTAGCTTGAATTTTTCATTTAAGAAAAAATTAAAAAATCTATGTGGTTTGTTTTTGTAGTTTGGATCGCACCTATAATATCGGTACATTGCGTGTAAACACAGAGCGCATTGGTAATAGGTGTTGAATAAAAAAATGAATACACTTTCTACGATCCATTAACATAAAATGAAACGCACCATATGTGGTGTTTATAAGTAAGCTTAATGCACCACCATTGAAACCATACATTTTTTAAAAATCTTAGTGTTTTGTAAGTATATTGGCACATCGCAACCTGTGCATCAGTATATAAAAAGCGCTATATTGAGAAAAAAAACTTTAGGTTTAATTTTTGAAGACATTAGTGCTCTAGATATAATGACACACTGCCTCGGTGCATATAGTTATATAAAGGGCATCAAATAGGTTTGTTTTTTTTTTTACTAGGGGAATCAACAACTGGAGACTGGGCTAGTACTCGCGTGACACAGGGTCTAGGGATCCAATCCCGCTACCACTATACCCCTAGGTGCCCCACACACCCCGCAAGCATGGGACACGGGTAAAGCCGGGTGTNTTCAAACACGTGACCTTCCATTTACAATTGATTACAACTTCTCATCTTTACCACTTGAGCTGCCCCCCATAGGCCAAATAGGTATGAATTTAAAAAATAATTTTCTCTTTCTTTCAAACTTAATGGTGCTATGTATATATACAGACGCACCACTTGTGATGTGTCAATATATATAAAGTGTACCATATATATAACAAAAACAATAAATTGGTTTTTTAGAGACATCGTTGTTATAGATATAATGATGCACCACTCTCAGTGAGTATAGTTATATCAAGCGCATTGAAAATATATAACTACAAAAAATAAACTTATATTTTTTCAACGATATTAGTTCTATGTGTATATATGGATGCACCAATAAAGTACACCGCAAAAACAACACAATACTAAATCTAGTTTTCCAAGAAATCGATGCTCTATATATAATTACACACCACCGGTGGTAAATATAGATATATACAGTACACCAAAAATATACAAATCCAAAAAAATGGCTATATTTTTTCAAATATATCAATGTTATGTATATATATGGATGCACCACAGGTGGTGTGTTAATATATATGAAGTGCGCCGTATAAAAATAAAATACAATAAAATATTTTTTCGAAGACATCGGTACCCTAGATATATTTACGCATCGCCCCGGTGCATATAGATATATACAACGCACTTAAAATATGTAAATCGAAAAAAAATATGTTTTTTTTTGTAAAGATATCGGTGCATTAGATTTATTTAATGGTGCACTTGTTTATGTGAATCAAATGCATTGGCATGAAATTTTATTTATAAGTTCGCACTGACTATGGTGTAGTGTAGTTATTTTAAAGCACTGTTAGCAGTGCAATTATGTTTCAAAAGCATTGTTGGTGGTGCGATTATGTTTTAAAAGCACTGTAGATGGCATGTTACTGTTTTTAGGGTGCACTAGATATGTTTGTATTACGTTCTGAGAAAAAAATTTATTTTATGGTTTTGATAAATATAAATGTATGTTATGTGTGTGTGTGTGTTTCTAACGAAAGTTATATGTGAATTAGAGACAAGAGTGACGATACTAGCAACATAACCAACAACAATGGCTTGACTTGTACAATGTTGTACGAGAGTGCGAGGCCCATGAGATAGAGAGGGATTTGATCCCTCACCTTATTAAATCACATACTTAAGTCTTCTTGTAGATTGTTGGCCTCCTAAAGGTTTATGAGGAGGATACATCCTTGAGAGGGCACTCACAATTAATGAGGTTGTTGATCTGTTGTTGGGATTATTGTAAACATGCATTTAGGGTGGGTCTTGATCTATGGTTTATCCCATATAAGATGAAATCTACTTCATTACTAGACAATCCAGGAGAGGGGATGATTTTTCCCATTTCCTCGTTGTCCCTCCTGGCATTTTAGCATCTAGTCAGTTGGCATTCATTCATAGATATGTCAGTGAGGATGCCACTACCCATGGTGACTTCTAGGTAGTTGGTGGTTAGTTGAGGATATATTTATTTAGTGCAGAGGAGGTTAGGTGCCTCTCGCTTTCAGTCACGATAGTTTCCAACTACACATCTAATGGAAATGCATTATTTTCCCCCAATTATATTATGTTGATTCTTTAGTACAGAGTCGTAGATGCATTAGGTGGTCTGCCATTTTTTTGCAACATTTTTGTTTTTCTTTTGATCATTGCCACACTGTGTTTAATGAGAGGACAAGTTTCCCATTTCCTTCAGAGTTGTTTTTCTTATTTTTTGAGAGGTTTCCGATCACTTGGCCATCATTTGACTGCCACCCTCCTAGTCCAATGATCGAGGTGCATATGCTCACGTGGGAGAAGATGTTCCCCAAGAGGGGATATATAGAGTTCCCAGCTAAAATCATTCCAAATACACTAGATTTGCTTGCTAGTGAGGATGATCACACTATGGATCTTTGTAAGGACCCTCCCAAGGACCCTGCTAAACCTACTAACAACATTCATCTATTCATAAACATAGATATGAATATTAAGTAGCATAATTTTTTTTATTCTTTTTTTTTTCCATACCAAAAGCATAGATCTATGATACATCTTAAATCTGTCAATAGATATAACAATATACAATTGTATAATAATCATTAACCAACCAAAATGAAATAGAAAATACGTGAAACATCAATGTACCGACCTGATATCCTGTGAAGTTGCCGAAAGTTGCAGTAGTTACCGAAGATATGCCACAAGCTCCTTTCCCAATTTTCCAATCACTATGAGTCCACTAGAAACCACCCTATTGTACCCAACGGGTACTCCTCTTCCCTATGGACCCCCGAGATGCAATTGGACTGAATGATCAAGAATCTAGAAAAATCCTCGGTACGTAGAATATTGCTATGAGGCTCCCAACCTCTCTCGTACCGAAGCGAACCACACCCTCCAACAGACACCTCACAAGTGCGTAAGAACCTTTGTTGTCCAGCGCTAGGGTAAAAATATATGAGAGCATTATTCCCTCTTCATCTCTTTATAACTTTTCGAAAACCCTTCATGCATCCATGCATTATTTTTCTATTTATTTTTTTTTACTTTATTACTCACCCTCTTAGTCTCATTTCTCTATGCTTTTCTATTTTTTATTTTATTTTTAACTGATATTTACTTTAGTTGAGTTTCCATGATTTCCTCATTAAATATTTCTTCAATCTTTCTAATTTTCAGTTAAGTAATTGTATTTTCTCACTTTTCTTTTTTCACAAATTTCATTATTAAATTAATTAATTAAGGATTTATTTTCACATAATAATTCATTGGAATATTTTTCTAAATATGTTTGGAATAATTTTATTGTCCCCCATTAATAATTTAATTCAATGGTTGCTTTCCTCTTTACGGTAGGAATATCAAGGGTGCTATGCTCCACGCATGCCCTTCAAATATTCACCTGCTTAAATTTTTTAATTAACTATTGCATTCTCATTGCGATAGGGATATCAAGGGTGCCATGCTCCGCACATGCCTTTCAGATACTCCCCCCTTGGTGGAGACTTGGTACGACAACTGAGACAATGCTAACTCATTTTGGTTGACCCTGTTGAGGGACTGGTGGTTCATGGGGAATAAGGATGTATCCTTATTGCATACCCCCCAATAAGTGCCTTGTGAGTGACCGAATCCATATTATACCCTCCCTGCAACATGCCTCTGATGAGAAAGATCCTCTCTTGCTCTTTCCCAACTCAACGCATGGAAAATGCTAGTCTTACATCATATTTCAATTTAGCTCTGTTACTTGATGTGGACGAATTGGCAATCACTATCCATCACCTGCACGTTTAAACATCACACACATAAAATATTTTAGGACAAGATTATAATATAAATATAAACATCAAGTTAACATCACCTTTAGATGATACCCGAATCAATTCGGAGTCCATGGGGTATCGACCAAAAACATATATATTAGGTTAACACAACCTGCCAATGATACCCGACTCAGTCCGCAGTGCATGGGGTTTCGACGCCACCTTGCATCACATTTACCTGTCTTTCATGTCACACTTGATGATCCATCACAACACATGTTAAATATAATCATATGCAAATATAAGCAATCAATCACCATTGAAATCATTTCATATTTTACATATACATTCAATCACTATCAAAATCATTTCATTTTTCACATAAAATTTCGATCACTATCGAAATCAATTTACATTTCACACAAACATTTCAATCACTATCGAAATTATATCAAAATCACATAAACTAATCATCATGAAAACAATAGACAATTTCTAAGCAATTGTCTCTAATAATTACATACCAGTTCCACACATGGTCGGGTCATTCAAAACCAAATGCCCTCAAATAATAAGATGACATAGAATCTAGGTGTGAATCCACACATAACCGGGTCATTTGCAGACGAATGCTCTCAAATAGTTATTTCGCAATCAATGTCAATAGTCAATGACAAAACAAGGCACTACATACACCCCTACTTCAGGAAACTTCGTCCCGAAGTTATCAAGAAGATAGGGAAACTATCCACGCATATCCAATGCGTCCTTCCAGGTCATGGAACTGGGACTATAACTATCCCACTGGACCTTGACCTGGTCTACTAATCGACACTGAAACTGTTGATTTCGTTTCCCCCAAATATGAATCGGCTAAGCCACCAAGGATCCCTAGTACCAATATCTGCAAATTACTCAAGTCGACGACATGAGATGGATCTGACATATAATATCACAAAATAGAAACATGAAAACATCATGCATCTGACTCAGTGATGATGGAAATTAAGACTGTAAGCAACTGGTCCCAATCCCCCACTGATCTCAAATGGTCCCACAACCGAGGTGACAATTTTGATCCGCTTGCCAATTTTGATAGATATCTTCTGCATCCTCACTCATAAGAATAGTACTCTATTCCCAAACTCATAGTTCTTGTTCATTAATATAAAAATTTTGTTGATCTTGGGCCTCTTTGAGCTGTTCCTGATTGGATTGTATCTGCTCATCCATTTCTCGGATCAACTCTAGAACCACCAGGACTCTGTCCTCAAGACGACCCCAACTCAAGGGTGTCTGATAAAGCCTATCGTAGAGAAACTCAAACGATGCCATCTGTATTGAGCTGTGAGAACTATTGTTGTAAGCGAATTCTACCAACAATAGATATTCCTGTTGGTCCTTCACATACATATCATAACATGTCCTTTTGAACCTAGTTGACCCTCTTGGTCTAACCATCTATCTCAGGATGGTATGTTGTGTTGAAGTTCAATTGTGTACCTAAGGCTTCCTGGAAGCTCGTCCAGAATCTCCCAATAAATATTGAACCTCAATCAGAAACGATCTTCCTAGGAATGCCATGTAGTCGTAATACCTGATTGACGAAGACCCTCGCTTTCTCAGGAACTTGATAAGTAACCTTGAATGAGATAAAGTGCACTCTCTTTGTCAATGTGTCCACCACAAAAAATAATGGAATCATGCCTCCTAGAGGTCATCGATAATCCTAGTATATCATCCGTCGATATCACCCCCCATTTTTACTCTAGGATGGCGTGAGGTTCTAATAACCCCGTTGAATGGAGATGCCCAGACTTAACTAGATGGAATTCAAGGGACCTTTCCACAACATCAACTACCTCTTTCTTCATACCATGCCAGAAAAAATAACGGTTTTAAATCGACACACATATTTTTAACCCCTGAATGGGCCGTATAAGCTGCTCTGTGGGATTCAGATATAATAAAGTTTTGACTTCCTTGTCCCCTAGTACATAAGTACTTTTGCAAATAAGTGAAGGTAAAAATTCCTTTAAGAACAATAATGTACATGATCCTAGCTACAATGGGGCATTACATACTTCCCCCTTTCAGGAAACTTCATCCTGAAGTTAACGTGAAACACTAATCATCCATATATATATTGACATTATTGTCATACTCATTGCATGTCCAAGTCATTATGTATAGTCATCATGTTTATCCTCATCATTGATATAATTTTGAAGTGTCGGGTTTTTAGCGACTTAGATAAACATATAAAATTTAATCGCCTAGTCATTTCATCAGCACCATCATATCCAGGTCAAGGAGTTCATAATTTCCTTGCCTCATTTCCCCATTTCGTTGTCATATGATTCCTTCGACATACTTGCCAAGTCACATCATGTGTGTCGTCATAGACTCATCGAGTCCTATCTTAAGGACTAGTTGTTCTTTCATTTAGGATTCACCATGTCAAGTGTTTAGCATCACTGCGTTTAGTTGGTTGTGCTAGTCATCCCCATACTTCATTTTACAAAAGTCATCTTCATTTGGCCCTTTTAGTAGGTTTTCCAATTACATTTTCCCCAATACCCTATCATGGTTAAGTCAAGTTTGTAGTTTTTTTTTGTTAAGAACGTTGTCATGTTGTGAATCAATGTCATTGTGCTCAACTCATCATGCTAGTCACATCAATATCTCATTTTCTGTATTCCGAGTCCATTTGACCTTCTCAACAGTCTATCAAATTCTCGGCAAGTATATGCAATTGCGTTATTATAATCCTCTTTACCCTAAATAACATAACAATCCACACCTTATTTTAATATATTCTTACATTAAGTATTAATAATGCTCATACATTATTTTCAAAGTATCCATACTGTAACACAACTAGTGTCACACTAACTTAACTCCCATAATAATATTTTTTTTTAAAATAATAGATGCATAATGTTCATATGCATAGATAACACATATTAAATGAATCTTTTAGTGGAAGCTTAATTTAATTATATGTTGCGCGATTATCAATTCTAATATTACTTCATCATTAATTCACATAATAAATATTTTCCAATAAAAATACCTTATAGTGGACCCATGATAAATTAATACTTGCACCAATTTTTCTAGTAAATCCTTTACTAAAACCATGCAGTAAATATTCTATTCAAAACTGCACAGTATAGTCAAACCGTGCAATAAAAAACTCTTATGTATTGCGCTTGTAATGTCCCTTTTTCAAAATTTTATGAAAATGCCCCAATTTTCCAATTTTTCCCCAATTTCGACCTTTGACTAGTTTTACTGTTTTGGCCTNATTGTTTCTTCATCCCAGTAATATCCAATAGAAGGGAACTTCGGTTCCTTTTCAGTACCAATGTTGATCTTTCTATTCTTCACAAGACTACTGAGTTCTGGAATCTTTAATTCAAGTCCCTCAACTTTGCATTCTCCTTCAGACTCTATCATGTTTACATCACACGAATCTTCATCTGCATCTCCTTCTAATGCGACGTTATAATGTTTTGACTGTTTTTCCCATTCTGGTTGTTCATATATTGGTAATGGGGTATCTTCGAATACCTTATTTTTAATGATCTACAAAGCCTCACAAATACTCGGAAAAGCATCCTCAAAACTAAAAGTGGATTGAAAGTAAGTTATCAGTATGTGCCAATATATTATTCCTCTGCGAATTCAGCTTTTGCATAACAGTTCTTTGGGATTTCTTCTAATGTGTGTGTAAACATGTGCACCC
>NWUY0300041593.1:5767-21026 GCA_004151065.3 Larix sibirica
TAGTGTCAAATGTGTCATAAGTAGTTTGAGTCAATTCTATTTTGTAATTCACTTTAGTAATAAAATGAAAGTCTTACATTTAGTTGTTCTATCCATTCAAGTATAGTTTTAATACATTATTGATTTAGACTAATCTAAATCGTACATCTCACTCAAAGATTAGGATTTTGATAGATTAGGGTTTCATCTCAAGTATAAAGGAAAGTGAAGAAAGAGGGTTAAGACATTCATTGTTTACTCAAATACAATTTAGTCGGGAGGAGATTGATTTATCTATGGAGAAGAGTTAGAGCACCGGAGAGAATCCAAGTTCAAAAACCAGGTAGATAGCAATGTGTTGGTCTGTATCAAATATATATGCATAGTCATACGAATCTGGATATAGACATATCCATACAATTGTATGAAACAATTTCATTCATATAGTCATACATATAGGTTGTACAATAGGCAGTAAACAACAAGCATTTTTCTCAATTTTTGGTAGGTAGTTTTCCTTAGTAAGTGTGTAGATTTGTTTTGTTTGAGTGTACCGCACAATTGTTGATTTGACAATCTGTGGAGCTTTCCTTGTAAGCTTTGAAGTATTAATGAGATGTCAATTTGAAGTAACTTATCTGCGCATTATGTTTTTCTTTTGTTGTTTACTTTCCAAGTTATACATGTGATTACTGCTATGTGAAATAGTTTAATTTTTGCAATTAAATAATAGTTTGTGTTTAGTTAAGAATAAAAGGACAATTTTCACCTAGGGTTTTGGAAATTTTAACATGGTATCAGAGCGTATTTGATTGAGAGGATATGAAGAGTTTACGATAATAGATCAACTACCAGAAATAATTGTGGGATCAAGGACCAACAATAAGCGGGGTTCAAAGGTATCACTTAACAGATTTGGGATTTTTTTTGCAAATCAAAGATGACAACAACTAGCCTAGGTTTGAGGACAGATTGGATGGTGCCTCTAATTTTATATCATGTAAATTCAGGTAGCTCTTCTATTATAAGATAATGATCTATGTGACATCGTCAAGGATATAGTGATGTTTTCGATAGATCCATAAATTTTGACAACCCACAAGAAGAAAGAAGTAAAGACCAAGTGGATGATCATGGATTATATGAAGCCTTTTTTTGTTAACTTTGTGAGATATGACAAGTTTAAATGTGCAAGGAACAATAACTTAGTACGATAAATGGAATTCCAACTTCCAAGAGCATATATTTCCCATTGGTTTGGGTCAACAAACAAGTTACTTAGTGTATAAGAATTATAGGCACAAAAGAAGAGTTACTTTGACTACTAGGGGTATGTTGATAACCAGGTGGGACTTGTACATACAACAAAAAATATCCAATAATCATGCTTCCCATTTCATGAAAAGGCATACTTCTTTGCTGCATACTGAAGCTTTGGGAAGTTCCAGTTCCAACAAAGGGTGTAGATAATGGAATATGTCCTCCTCCAAATGGAAAGACATTGAAGGGGATTGTTGAACATCCAGTTGGCATGCTAAAGTTTGGTGCTATAGGAGGAGTAATAATAGGTATATATGGAATCCTAGTTAATTCCATTTCAAAGGAGAAAGGATTAATCCCTTGAGGTATCGAAGTCGAAGTCCCATGTCCACTAGTAGGAGTTATAATTGAAGGGAGGGATCCTCCCATACATGTTCTCGAAGTGGATGAGAAGAAGATATAATCTAGAATGCTATATTCTACCGTATGTGTTCCTCCTAGAAGACTGCAATAGATGAGGGTGGATGTGCCACCTACCTCTGAGCTACCACCATTGTTTCTCATGGTATCCCACTGTTATAAAGGATTGGTGTGTGATGGGTGAATTTGATTGTTAGAGTTATTATTTTGAAAGAATGGCGAGCTCTAAGATCTGGTGAAGGTCGGGTTTAATTCTTGTGAAGGTATTTTCAAGTCCTCGATCTCAAATGGACTGATATTTTCTTGACTAGAAGGGAATAAGACCCTTCCAGGTATATGAATGTGAGCATAAGGACCTCTTAACCATCATTCCTTTGAAAACTCATCGGACTCACTACCTTTTTCCACTCTTTCTTCCTCTATGGGATTGTTTACATGCTTGGTATTTTCTTCCCCTCATGGGGGTTGACCAGTGTTATCCAACCCACTCCTCTTAGGAGGAAAATTTACCCCTTCAAGTGAGAGTCCTTCGAGTCTTCTGGATCGATGGCTAGGTTGGCTAGCCACTTTAAATAAAATAGTGCCAAGTGAAGAAATCTTACAACTAAAAAATTAATACAACCACAACAATAAAATAAAATTAAAAAATACATGTCTGCTCATAAAATAAAAAATATATGTCGACTCATAAACTAAAAAGTTATGAAAAGTAATTTAAAAACTCCATGTCAGCCTAAAAATTAAAAAATTAAAAACCTAAACCTGAATCTATCAAGCAAGAGAGGGATCAAATTTATTGAGTTTAAGATTAAAAAAATTACATCTCAAGAAATTGGATCCTTCTCGATGCTTAATAGATCTAGGTTTAAATGGATCTATGCTAGTATAAGAGAAGAGAGGGAATGTGCATAAGCGACTTCCCATGATTCAATAATCCATAATGTCCCAGAGAGCCAAAATACCATTGTAAATCTACAATTGCTAAGAAATAAAAACATAGCATAGTCATATGACTCTTGGAGTTTTTCTTTTGAGTTTTCTCTAGGGTCATTTATGTGTCTATTGTGTTTAATTATTGTGTGATTGTAGTTTTCTATCCTCTTATTTCGTCCTTGTGGTAATTTATCTTGACACTCACACATTTAATGCCCATTCCATCCACCTATAGCACCATTACTCTGGTTGGAATCACAAGCTTAGTATTCATCAATCCCCATCTATGTTCAATGCTTATAGTTAAGGTGTTTCACTTAGCAAGTTGGCTATTATAATATATATGCATATGCAACAATCCTAGCCTTGTTAACTCTATAGTTTTTTTTTTTAATTCCTTAAATTTCCAACCATGTTAGTCAAAGCATACACCATCACATTACTTATAGATTCAAGGTTATGTGTGTATGGAATCCATTGTGCAATTGTCTTGTTGTTCACTTAATATTCAACAAATTATTTTGGCTTTGTTTAAATTCTTTGCTCTAATACAACACAATCAACCCTTTATATATAATGCATGGTGGTATCTACAACCATTCATTTTTTCTACTCATATCAATTATAATTAAGATGCTTACAATCAAACCATTTTCCAAGTTTTCACATTGGTATTTACTTATATCCATTCAGCTCAAACCCATGAACATTGGTTTATACCTACAACCATCCCTTTAATTGGTTCAAGCCAATATACTCCAAAACAAATACAGTGCATCTCCAAGCCTATGAACAATGCTATTAGTTAGAACCATAAACTTGCAAACGCATGAATACATATATTTGAATTATAATGAGTATAATAATATTGATAAGGAGGAGTGTTTTCATTTGGAATGCTGCTAGAATAGATGTATATATATCTTGAATGGGTAGAGGTATAATTGATTAAGTGCCGTGTTTGCACAAAGTGTATTATTTTGTTAACATAACATAATTAGAGTGTATTTGTTTCATAGTTGGCTTCAAGCTAAGTATTCTAAAAATAAAAAATAAAAAACAAACCCAGTCTTTGGAGCAAGATCTCAATAAAGCCATTTATCTTGATTGATAAATTTATATTTGAGACATAGATCTCAATAAAGCCACTTATCTTTGTTGGTGTCAAGGAAAATGGATAAGTCATAGGCCTATTATTTACCAATCATATAGTATCATAACCCAAATTCAAAAAACTTGAATATCCAAACATTAGTAGTGGATACAAAAAAGAGAGATGCATTGTTGCAAGATGTATGGTATCATAACCCAAGTTCAAAAAACTTGAATTTGTATAGTACATTAAGGATATAAATCGAGACCATATCTCGCTATCTCTTTACGTTGTAAGTTTGAAAAAACAACTATGGAAACATCGGGCGTACTGATCGAATTTCTAGAAAGATATCAAAGAAGGAATCGAAACCTAACAAATCCGAAGCATATTGGCGCAGCTCGATTTTTAACCTTCTACGTTAATCCAAATTCTGGTAGAGAATATTAGTTACTTTTAAAAAAGTCCAAATTCTGGTAGAGAATACTAGTTACTTAAAAAAAATCAAAGTGAAATGTACAATCATAAAAAGTTTATGGTATTTATACAAGAAGTAAAATGGGTTTTAGGTTGAAATTTGATATTTTATTTTTTGGTAAAATTAAATTTGGATGAGTTTAAATTTTGTTCTTAAATTTATAAATAAATTTAGTATTCTCAAATATCACTATAACATTTAAATTATGCAATTCCCACAATTAATGTATGTAATTTTAATTTTTTTACAAATTTCTAACCAAACTCCAAATAAAACAAAACAAAATTAAAAAAAAATTGAAAATTTTAAAATATGTAAACTACACTTTATATAAACTTTGATAAAACAATTAGATATTAAGAAATCAAACAGAACTTTCATAAATATAAAATTTATTAATATATTTAATAAANTCTTTTATCTTGGTTCATATGACAAAGTTAAAAACTATCACAATTCTTCAATTCAATTTATAACAAATATCGATAGCATAATCATTCTTAGTTATTGTTAATTCTGGTATATGTCATAGTGTTATTACACCAAGAGTAGCCAGGTACTTACAATCCAGGGGGAGATGTTGTGATGTGATGTGATGTAACATGACATATTTTAATAACAAAATAAATGAAAAAAAAAACATGTTGGCTATAAATTTTTTACATATGTTTTAATGAAATTAAATATATATTATGCTAATCGAATCATCATGATTGTTCTTCAATTTTTTTTATCTTAATTTTTTTGTACATCAAGAAAAAATTACACCTCAAGAAATTGGATCCTTCTCGATGCTTAATAGATCCAATTTTAATATGGATCTATGTTGGTTAGGACCCAAGTACGACCAACAAAGGTTCCAGAGACAATTATAGTAACTCTCTCATGACAATCACCCATGGTGCAAGTACCCTGATGAAGACGTACACCCCCCAAGGGATCTGAGGCAAATGTTAGATATATGTATTAGTTACAATGAGCACTTCCTTCTTGTAGTCACCCAGGAGAAACCTAGGATAGGAAATTGTGCCTACCACTTCACAATCAACTGTTGGCCATAACAGTCATAGGTCGAGTGTCTGCGAATGGGAAAGGAATATACGACTTAAATCCTAGACCTAAAACTCCAGTGAAAATCCATTCTAGCCCAAGGACTTGCCACTTCACCTAGAGTCCCCAAACTCACATAGCCCATTGAACAACCAAATGAGGGGAAAATCTCACTTGAATTCTCAGCTTTACCTCATGGTTGACATGTGTGTTAGGAGTGTTTTCCCAACGGTTGCTTCTTGTTACTAATGATTTTTTCACTCTCTTGGTATAATCCTAGTTTACGTTTTACATGGCCTTGGATGATTGACTCTCCAAACCTACAACCAAGGCCCTATAACTGAGTCTAATGTTGGTTTCTACTAAAGAAAACAAACCTAATTCATTTTTATTAAGTTCCTTTTCAAAGATTCTTATCTTTCAATCAAGGAAAATATGAGTCAAAAGAATGTTCAGAAGATGTTAATTATTTAAAGATACTAAGAACATTAATGAACAATTGCCTTTTTGTTCTTCATTGAAATAATATCTAATGCAACTTTTTGAATTATAAGCACAATCACACCACAATATCAAACTCACTAATTTTCTTTGCTTTCAATAGAAACAAATCAAGAATCATGCATCCAAAACTCAATACAGTTGAAAAATGCAACAACACACTTTCACCTACAATGCACTAAATCAAGCAAAAAGGTACTAAACAACAAGGTCTTTCTCTTCGTGACCTAGAATTCACTAAATCATGCAAAAAAGGTACTAAACAAGAAGGTCTTTCTCTTCATCAACTATATGCATGGAAAGAACCAAGATGAAATATGATCAATTGGCATTCTTCGTCCTTCCTGGAAATGAAACTTATCCAAAGCTACATAGGTGATTCAAGCAACTAAAAACCCTTGAACACAAGCTTACAACACTAAGGAATCATAAAGACAAGTCAGAGAAAAAGGAGAAAACAAAGCAAAAACTCTGTTTTCAAACCCCATGAGTCTATTACTAAAGCAAGGTGCATGGCCACATGCTTTATGTGAATGTAGGGTGCATAGACTTTAGGTCCCATGCTTTTGTTTCCTCTAAAGGACACATGGAACTCCCGTAGTAGACTGAAAAATTCCTAAAACTCAAAAAATTGCTAACTTTCAGGGAGTCTTGAAGTTTGATTTTAGGATGAGGATAAATTTGGCTGCTAAAACACCTAATTAAGGTTGGAACAACAACCCAAATTGGAGTCTATAAAGAAGAATTCATGGAATCTTCTCCAATAGAGTTGCTAGTTCCAGTGTTTGAAAATTTTCCTAACAACTAGGGCTAACTATTAACAACGAAAGGGAGAAACCACTACTACTATTCCCATAACGTATTGGTATAAACTCAATCAATTGAACAAATATATAATAATACAAACAAAATAAACGAAGAAAAGGAGATAAAGGAATCTGTATTTCATTAGTTGTCATTGATCCTTCTCCTCCTTCAAAACTTCAATGTAGCATGCCTTCAAACTCGCACTCAAGGAGACAATAGACCTTCCTCAAATACCTTTTAACACTATTGATTTATAAACCAAATCATAAACAATAACCATAAGTAAATTACCCGATTTAACCTATCACGAGGGTTAAGCCCTTTACACCAATAAGAATCAAATGCGATGGCAATCTAATTTGGGTGGGGTGGTAGGGGGAAGTTATCATATCTATATAAGAAAAGATGAAATACAACACATATAAGTATACTTGATTGCATTGCATGCACTCTCGGAACCAAAGTTTGAGTTCCTCTACAACCTGAGCCACTTGTGCTCCTTGCTCCCAAACCTTCATTATCCTCTTGTGTATAAGGAAGAATTCATAGGATAACTCCAACATAAAAATGGGAATATGTCTCAGAGACAATGATCTATGAAGGTGGAAACAAGCATAAAAACTCAAGGTCTAAGGAATTTCTTCCAACGAAATCATAATCTAGTTGTTGTCTCTCCTCCTCCTCTCTCCCATAAGTGCCTTTTTAATGAGTGTCTGCATGGTTGAGATGGTTAGGAGGTAATTCTAATTGGTTGCCACCAAGGAACTACCCTTTCAACCGTCTGATTCATTTCCAAGGTCCACATGCCCTAAAAGAAGGAAAGGCATATCGCCACATACCTTGCTCAAGGGAGAAGTGCGTGGGGCTCAAAACTATCATTTTTTAGTAAAAATTGAGCTAGGAATAACTAAAGTTGTTTTCTGAGGTGGTGAAAATCACTTGGGATGAATCTGATTGTGGAATTCAATGTCATCGAAAGCTATTAGGGTATTTCTAGTGATTAGGTATATTTGGAGACATATTAGGGATAATTAGATGATTTTTGGAAGGCTTTGATGCCATTAGGGTCACCTTTATGTTGTTAGGGTCATTAGGGTTCCATTAGGGTCACTGGGGTGCTAATTAGCACTATAACACTCTATACTAGAAAGACACTCGAAGGAAACACAAAGACAAAAAAATTGGGACAAATTCAGAATCAAAATATTTGGCTTAAGGTCTCTACCTTATTATGGATGGTGGCATGAAATAAAATATTAACCTAGGATCAGCTCCTCCATAGAGGATTCGAAGGACCCTATCTATGTTTCATTCGCAAAGAAACCGAAGAAAACATGGAGCACCTTCTAAAGCACTAAACCTTTGTTGAGACCCTATGGGACAAAGGTGCCTCCCTTTTTAGATATATTGACTGAGATAGATGCAACATAAGGATGACCATCACACAATAGAGATCAACACCTTTTCAAAATCCTATTCTGAATCAAGTTTGGTAGCTCCTGCCAAGATTTCTCCTCTGGAAAACCTGGAATTTGTGAAACATAAAAATATTCAAGGAATCCCTGATGACTAATGACCATGCATAGCAAAAAATTAGGCACAATATCATAGAGATTCTTCTCATCACCAACTAGGAGGAGGCTAACTAGAACTGCCACACGTAGGAATGAATCACTATGCAGAATTAGGAACTCAAACCCAACAATATAGTCACTATCAACATTCCTAAATGTTGAGAGCCTCCATACCAGTAAATTGGTCTTCCCCTCCACCAAGCTTCAACAAGATGATTTTTGATAGTGCCTCAAAAGTAAACCTAGACCCTACCAAATTTGGAGGGGTCTTCCACAACGAAAAAGGGGAGATTGTATGGATTTTTGCTGGGTCATTGGGAGTATAAAGCAACAATGTGGATGAGCTCATCATGCTTAATTATGGAATTACAGTCATGGCTCGTCAAGGCTTCCATAAAATCATTGTGAAAGGAAAATCCTAACTGATATTCAAATGGTTTCAAAGCTTCAAAATGGTGCCCCTATTCACAAACTATCCAAGAGTTGGAGGATGGAGGAAGAATTGGAATAGTTAGAGCAACCCCTCTCTCAAATTCATGTGGTTGTTCCATCTCATGTTCACCACACTGCTAACAAAGTGGCGAATCATCTTGTGAATGAAAGTGTCACCTGTGATTCACACGTTTGGGATATGGCATGAAATCCAAATCTTAGTTCAAGGTTCCTCATTGACTGTTCAAACTTCACTGCAAAGGATTACCACTCCCCAAATGGGGTGTTCACCTAGGAAATAACACATGATGCCCACCTTGACAAACACAACCACTAGGACATCACATGCAAGTATCCATATCCAAACACTAATTAACATGCAAGATATGTTATCATGCAACACTAGATTTTGTAGTTAATGGAGTTTATGGATGCAATCAGGATTGGAAATGGCATTGCACGGAGGATATTAGTGCAATCATACCCACAATGGTATTTTTAGGGACTTCAGGGAAGAGGATGATGTTTTGGAAATGTGGTAATTTTCCAAAGCAAACCCTGGTTTTCTCGCAGCATCAACAAAAAAAGTCAATACTGGGGGCATGCAACTCCCAGATCCCTCCCCTTGCTCTAAACCACCCTCCCGTATTTAGCATTGATAGCTTCCTTGTGGTTGCTCCTCTTGCTCTAGTCTTTTTGGTGAATTCCACTCCTCTAGTCGGTGACTCTCCTCTTCCTATGTTCATCATGCCCTTTGTGAGTCCTTTGGGGGTATCTTATGGGTCGCTATCTCCCGTATGAGCTATCCATAGAAATTCCATAGCTATTCCTCTCCCATTCCACATAACCATGGATGGAGGTCACTGAGGGAAATGTAAAGGAAGAAACAGTTGGATAAATCCATGTGCTCGGGTAAGACAAGAAGCCAAGGAGGAAACATAAGCTTATTGGCGAGGGACACATTTGCACATTCAAGAAGATATTATGCATGTTGAGGATGAAGTAAAGACAAAAAGGGACACAGTGCCAAAGAAAGAGATGGAGCAAGATATGTACAACTAGATCTCCTATTTTGGTACTTCCAATGCCAGGGATACTAAGTATTTTAAGACTGTGAGTTTACATTGGGAAATGAAGGCTCTCATGGGGAATGCTCTAATGGAAAAGAATGAAAAAATGTTGGAATTATGATGCAATTAGATTAAGTTCAAATTCGGCTAAAGAACCAAGAAGCCCAAATTAGGAACTTGGATGTGAAGCTAGATGTGATAGCAAAAATTGCATGCGGTGTCTGGTTAATGGACAAACCTCCTACTGCTCCATCGGGTTCCATGGTTCCACTATTACTCTTTTTTATGATGACTAGGTTTTTATATAGTATCTGTGATAGTCTTTATGTTATTTATATTGTTAGTTTTAGTAAGCAATGTCTTCTATTCTTTAGCTATCCTGGGACTTTTAGTAGGCAGAGGAACATCACAAACTTTTACGATAATTACAAGTTTACTTGGGATGATAAATTCATGTTTTGTTTTTGGTCTGGTTTCCAATATTGCAGACCAATAACCTGATTCTTTATATCTTTTCCTTTTCCAACTTTGATAGGAGCTAGCTTACCAAAAAAAAATTATATTTAATATACAATGCATTTAGTAAGAAAGTGATAAAATAATCATCTATTTTGAAGGTCATGATCAAGCTAAATGTTAAATTGATAAATGAGATCTCTTTGTTTGTGGGACAAAGAACCTCCTCCGCGAAATGATTTGACTAGTTTAATTTATAGAGATGTACATACTCTATCCCTCTAAATTTAAATCTATAATCTCAAAAGTAAAATACATAACCATTACAAAACCATAGTGAAATACATAGCTTAACCATTACAAAACCGTACCTTGTTTTTAATTTTATATAATAATAAAGAAGATTATGCTAAAGAAAAAAGCAAGTTCATATATGTAATCTAACTAATAGTGAAGCAACTTGGTTAATCTGAATCAACCCAACGAGGAAAAAATGGAACTCTGGTTAGGGTTTGAATTTAATGTTATGAAAACCCTAGTTGTCGATTAATGGAGTGAGGAGGCAAACTTGGAGTCCATTAGATCTATATGATTGGCCTAGTACCAACCAAGAGAAAAAGGTGGGTTTTTTTTTTGCGTTACTCCATCCATCTGGTTGGTAACAAAGGGTTTCAACAATATTTTTCAAACCTTTAATCGAGTTACAATTTTATTTCATCTATTCGAGTTTTAGCTATATTTGGGGTTTTTTACCTTAGTTAGCTTTTATGCAGGAGTTTTGGTATTTATTTAACCCTAATATTGTTTTGATCGGCTTTTCTTGCTCTTTATTATACTTCTGTGTTAACTGTGCTCTTGACACCTGCCCTGGCTCTTGGATTTTTTTATTTTTGACCGATGAAACCAATCTCCAGTAATAGGGCTACAATGCCACAAAACCCTGCCCGTGATTTGTATTCTTCTCCTGAGTTGGTTCAGGGTTTGGAAGGAGGTCCACTTTCTCTTGCTTCAGTTTATGGGCTAGGGAAGTTTTCTAGGAAGTTATCGGGCGAACGAGCAAGGTTACGTAGAAATTCCAATTCCATTAAAGAGCGTGAAGGACTTGAACGATACGTTCTTGGAGCTGATGTAAACCTTGACCGGGTTGAGATGTTGTCTAAGAGGGCTCTGGTCGGCAGACTGGAATATGCAAAAGTTAACAAGGTGGAGATTAATGACTGGGTTAACAAATTCTGGGCTCCTTTATGTGGTATTGTTCCTAGAATCAATTTATTGCTCTGTGGATGGATTCTTTTCATTTTCCCGGATGAAAGGCATATAGATAACATCCTAAACATGGTATGGATTTTTAAGGATGGGTCTCTGTTTTTGAAACGTTGGTATCTTGGTTTCAATCCGGAAAAGGAAAGACAGACTATCAGACATGTTTGGATGTTGGTGCCTATGCTCTCGTTGGAGTTATGGTCCCATAATGTTTTGGAAGGATTAGCAAACACAGTCGGTAAATTCATTAGGGTTGATAAAAACTCGTTACATGGTGTGGAGAAAAATGTGGCCAATGGTAGAATTAGATTTGGCTCTTGGTTTACTTGCGGAAGTGGAAATTCTCTGGGGCACCAGGATTTTTTGTCAACGCCTTGTTTACTTCAAAATCCCTTTTAGATGTTATTTTTTCTGCTAGGTTGGACACACTAGGGTTCATTGTCCTGCATTATTGGAAGATTCCTCCTTCTACTCGGAAATTTCCAGCTCTGAACATGCTCTTGCTGCATTGACGATTGATGGCACACAAAATTGAAACTCCACAAACCCTAAGGCTATACTTTCTTCGGGTAAAATTTCTCCTATCTCTTCTGACTCTCCCACTCTGTATATTGATGCGAGTAAAAAAGAATTGGACTTCTATATTTCGGTTGAAAAAGACTTAGATAGAAGGATTTCTTTAGGAGAAGTAGAATTATTATCTGTTAAAAGACCTACTAAAGTGGCTGAGACTTTTTGTTGTGGATTGAACCCTGTTACTCCTCCTGTTTTCAAAAACACCGATGAAGGGTCTATAGGAAAAAATCCTATTTTTCAGACTCATGAGACTGATGGTGAAACTGTTTTGGTTGTGGAATTGAAGAAGGATGGTAGTTTCCATGTTTTAGTTAGCTTAGGCAAAGGGTTTATTGGAAAATATTCTGTTTCTCAACCTCATGAGACTATTTGTAAGAGTGGCTTGAATGGGGAGCAGGGCATGTTTTCCGGGAACCCTCTACCTTTTTCTTCCACTATAAACGAAATTGAAACTCCTTCTGTTATTTCTCCTCCACATGATTCCAATAATGATACACTCATCCTTAAAGAATGTGGGTATTTGTTGTCGGAGGCACAAAATTTTACATCTCCCGTACAAATTTACTCAAAAACACCTTCTTCCAACCCTCTAGTAAGCTCAATTCACTTTCAAAATGCGACTATCCGAAAAAGAAAAAAAAATTGGAATTGGTGAATCAGGGTGAGTCATCTCTTGTGTATGTCCCTATCTCTGCTAGGCTGGAGGGTGTTGACGTAGGTTTTAATGGACAATTGGCATGTCCTCCTTCCAAGGTTCTTAGAGCACATCACCCCATCGACTCATTGACTTAATGTCTGTCATGTCCTTAAACATTTGTGGGTTGGGTAAAGCTGAGCGGGTTAGGGATTTATCAAAAATCCTAAAGGATACTAACCCTGAGATTATGCTACTCCAAGAAACTATGTGTGTTGATTCGGCTGCAATTGAGACAATTGCAAAAATCTTCCCAACTTGGGAAATATCTTCCATTAGTCCCAAAGGCCTGTCGGGTGGCTTGGTTTCTTGGTGGAACCCAAAAGCTATGAATTTCAGGACTTTCAAGACTCCTTGGGGGATTCTAATGACTGGTAGAATTTGTAATTTGGACCTTGGTGTCTCTATTTTAAATATTTATGGGACTTATAAGGAAAGAGAGGCTTTTTGGGACTCCTTGTGGCATTCAGGAATGTTGAACTTGAAGAATATACTTCTTGCAGGTGACCTAAATTTCACTATCTCTTCTATAGAAATTTGGGGTTCATCTGCTAAATTGGATGGTCTAACTGGTTACTTTTCAAACTTTCTTGACAAGTTTGAGTTGGTTGATATTGGTCCCACTATTATGGAGCCGACCTGGACAAATGGGAATTGTGGGGTTGACGGAATTCATAAGAGACTGGACATATTTCTTACAAAAGCAGACCTTTTACAAAATTTTCAAATATTTAGAACTTGGATTGCTGATACAAAGATCTCAAATCACTGGCCAATTCTCTTTCAATTTGATGGAAGCATCCCTAATCTAAATTAAATCCCTTCAAATTTAATTCCTCGTGGCTTTCCGATCAAGAATTTTGTGCTTTTGTCAGAAGTTCTTGGTTAAGCTGGGCAGATTATGAAGGTTTAAATCCGATGGATTTTTTGGTTGCAAAACTAAAAATTCTCAATGGTATGGTTTCCCAATTGATTAAGGAAAAAAAAACTAAAGATGAGGATGAGTTTTTGTTGTTAGATAATCACATCAAAAGGATCAGAATTAGAACTGAAGACAAGTCTCTCTCAGAAGATGATATAAGGGTGATAAAATATTACGAAGAAAAAAGGGATCAAATGTTAAAACAAAACAAAATGGAATGGAGATTAAAAAGCAGAGCGCTCTGGATTGAACTTGGTGATAATAACACTCATTTTTTTCACTCATATGCATCACACATAAGGAACATAAATTTGATTTGGGAGCTTATGAATGAGGATGGTTTTGTAGTTAAAGGTCAAAGTGATCTACATAAGATGGCCAAACAATATTTCTTTGATGTCTGTAAAGATTCAGGACAGAGTTCCTTGCTGGATCAACTTGCCACTATAAAATACTTTCCAAAGTACTTTAATGAAGAGGAAGGTATTAATTGGCTCACTGGTCATTTTGGAGGAGGTTGAGCAAACATTAAAGTCCTTTTCAAGAGAGAAAAGTATTGTCACTAACGGCTGGACTGTGGAACTGTTTACTCATTTCTTTGATATTATGGGTATTGATATGTTGAATATGGTGGAGTTTTCTAGAATTGAAGGTCATGTATTGGGTGCAATTAACTCTACCTTCCTAAATCTGATTCTGAAATTTAATAAGCTAAGCAATTTCTTAGAGTTTAGGCCAATTGCTCAGTGTAATTTGGTTTATAAACTGATCACCAAGATTATTGCTAATCATATCAAACCCTCCTTATCCAAACATTTGTCTTCCATGTAGTTTGGGTTTCTTAATGACAGACAAATTATGGATGCCATTGGGATAACTCAAGAATCAATACATTCCATAAAGCAAAAAAACTAAAGTGCTTTGCTCCTAAAGATGGATTTGGAAAAGGATTTTGATAGAGTGGACTGGAACTACTCAAGACTAATTATTATACAGATTGGCCTTCCATTTCTAGTTATCAACTGGATCCTTGCTTGTGTCTCTTTGGCTCATTTCGCAGTTCTGGTTAACGGGTCTCCCTCCGGATTTTTTAGAAGCTCCAGGGGTATTAGGAAGGGTTGTCCTTTATCACCCGTCCTCTTTCTGTTAACTATTGAAGGCTTAAGCAAATTGATTATTCAAGAAAAATATGAAGGTAAAGTAAAAGGGATAAAATTTCTTCTGAAATTTATATTACTCATTTGTTATTTGTAGACGATGTTTTGATATTTGGTTCCAATTCAGAGGAGGAATGGAATAAATTTCTGGAAATTATCTGTGGTTTTTGTAATGCTTCAAGTATGAAAGTGAGATTAAATAAATATTGTCTTTTTGACCAAAATCTGGAGGAGGGAATATTGAATAACATCACTTAATTTTTACCATATAAAGTCTGCTCGTTGGTGGATGGGATCGAATATTTAGGCTACTTCTTAAAGCCTAACAACTACAAAACTCAGGACTAGAGGTGGTTGTTCGAAAAATTGGAAAGAAACGTTATTCATTGGACTCACATAATGCTTTCTATTGGCGACATACTTACATTGGTTAAGGCATTACTTTGTGGTATTCCAGCATATTGGTTTTCATTGCTTCAGGTTCCCAACTCTGTCACTAATTCCTTGAGGAAAATTATTGTCGGGTCCCCTCCCAACAGACCGAGCCAGGGAGAGAACATGGCACTAAAACTGGGCATCTAGCCCCATGATTAT
>NWUY0300041599.1:12032-25257 GCA_004151065.3 Larix sibirica
GTAGTTTTGATCCAGTTCACTAGATCCCGTTCTCTGGGCCAAACCCCCACAAATTTACCTATTAGGGATTTTTCACGCCAATGCTCTATCCGTTCACAGATCTTTTTCGACTTGATCTGCATAGCTGGAATATTCAGGGTTTTGGGGAGGCATCCGCCCGGCCCCATCCTCCGCTTGGTTCCTTTCTCAGCATCACTTGATTCGGTATTGGATTGTTTTTCCGAATCACCTAACGACTGCGAGATTGTGGGGTTGATACTCCCCATCTTAGGAAGCTTGGGGAGAGGGCCCTTGCCCATATCTGTCAGATCTGTCAGAGCGTCGTCCACAGCCCGCCTGCCACTTCCAGACCCAGCTCACGGGAGCGCAGAAGCACCGTCGTTTTTCGACCACTCCAACAAGGGTTTCAAGAAGAACCTAATTCACTCTCATCTCACAAGTTATCCTATTTTAGGCTTCTCCGTTGAAGATTATTAATGATGACTTGATCCCGGAAAATATTTTTATTACAACCTAAAATTGCATCGAACCTAATCTGGACCTGAGAGGCATCATTGAATTGCCAAGCCAAGAAATTTCCTATGACTAGGAATGCTACTATTAAGTCTTTCCAATGGATTGACCTCTGGAGAGAGGATTTCCTTGGGCTTCTAATCCAATCCACCAGGGTACGCAAAGCAAAATATTTTTCATGGATGATTCGACACCATAAACTATCCTTTGAAAATACATTCCAAAGATATTTTCCTGCTAGTGACTTACTGAATAGGTGCAAATTCTTAATTCCCTAGCTTCCAAATTGTTTGGGCCTTGCAAGTAAGTTCCAATGAGCTGAATGAACTCCCTTATTTTCCATGTTGCTTTTCTAAATATAATATGCATAGATCTATTTAATTTTCTCCATTACTTCTTTTGGAATGGATGTCAGAGTTAGCCAACAGACCGAGATAGCTTCAACTACGGACTTGATTAAAACTAATCTTCCTCCTCCCCTTGAAATCCATTGGGAACACCATTGATGGATTCAACCTTCAATTCTAGTGATCAACCAGTTCTAGTCCGTCTTCTTGTATCCACTAGACTTGAGAAAGAGCCCTAGGTATTTAATACCACCCTCCTAACTCTTATGGGGAATGGAGAAGAGTCTACTTAGAGGTCCAACAACATCCTCTTCATCCCCATACATATACAAAGCCGATTTCTCTAAATTAATTACCATTCCCATAAAAGAAGTGAAAAAGTCTATGATTTCCTTTAATACTTTACTCTCTCTAATAGAACCCAAACAAAAAATGAGAATATCATCAACAAACAAGACATTTGAAATCATCAACCAACTTGCAATTTGGACACCATTGAAGATACCTTACGCTCGATCCTTATGGAGAGCTCGACTCAAAACTTCAAAAATGAGAAAGAAAAGATAGGAAGACATAGGATCACCTTGTCTCGGCCCCTGGGAAGATTGGAAAAAAGGAGAAGAGGATTGTGAAGCTAATGGACATAACACAAGCCATCAACCATTTTACTACCTCATAAGAAAAACCCAGGTGTAAAAGTAACAAGCAAAGATATGTCCACGATACTTGATCATACGTATTGAACAAATTGAGTTTAAGCACAAGCACCTGTAAAGCTTGAACTTTGATCGATTAATGTAGAGCTTCTTGCACAGATCCTATAGCTTTGTGGATCAATATGCCTTCGAGGAATCCAAAATGCTTAGGAGTACTATATTTTGACAAAAGTGGTTTTATCCTCGTACCCAAAATATTTGATATAATTTTGTAGCCATAGTTACAAGGGGAAATTCACTCGAATCCTTCAAAAGATCTCAACTCATCCTCTTTAGGAATTAATGCAAGAAAAGTCAAATTGAGACCCTCTGGAATCCTTCCATTATGTATAGCCTCTTCTACAGTTCACATGTGATCGGGCCCAACCATGTAGAAGAAGTCTAGATAAAACTCAATGGGCCACCCATTCGGCCCTAGGATTCTTTCTTTTTGAAAGCTTGACGTTACTTCCAACAGGTGTTCAAAGGAAATCTCCTTAAAAATATAGGATTTGTCTTCATCGTTTTCCATTATTGGAAAGTGCGAAAGTACCTTCATAATATTTCCCATGTTCAAGTGATCTAGTTCTTTGAATATAGAGGAGTAATGGCTGACCCCAAGAGCTGTCAAATCTTGAAAACCTGAAACATAAGACCCCAAGTAATCTTCAAGGTCCAATATTGTATTTATATTCTTTTTGTTGTTGGCATATTGTTGAAAATATTTTGTATTTTGATCTCCTGAAGCAAGTCATGTTGCTCGACTTGCTTCAGGAGATTTCTTTGATTCCAGACATTTTATAGATGAAATGGCCTCTGCAAAGAAACTACCATCAACATATGAATCATACCAAACTTTCAATTCCTCATCTAACTTATGAAAGATTTTGTCTCCAACAACTCTCCTTTCATGGTCCCGGGGATGGATTTTTCTTTCACTAATTTTAATGAAGCAGGAATCGTAGGCTCATAGAATCAAACATTCTAGGATCGAACTTTTTCCAATATTTAGTCACCAGGGACCTAAACCCCCCCTCCTCTACCCAGGAGGAATTGTACTTGAAATGTGCCTTCAACTTATATGAAGCAACACCTAATTGAAGCTAGATTGGGAAGTGGTATGAGATTATATTCTTTTCCACCTAGGAATTGGGAGAGAATCAACTATCCTTTGATGCATCAGGAAGAGATTGATTTATTAATTTGGAAATCCCAACAATACCTTCCCGGATGTTAACCCATGTTGGCTTGATCTCAATGGGATCGATATCCACTAGGCCCTCCTCCTCAAATTTATTTATAAAATATTCTGCCAACTTGTCAGAACGGGTTGTTGCTCCCCATAATTCATTTTTTTTCGAAATAAAGTTGAAATCACCACCTACAATGATCCTTTCATGGTCAATCCAGTCTTTGCTCAATAAATAGGTCTAGAAGGTCTCCCAATTTTTATATGGGCCATAAACATCCAATGATTGTAATTGTTGCCCCAGCTCTTGACTGTGGACCACGATACACCGTCTTGAAATAATGATGAAATAAGAGATTAGATCAATAGCGGTTGTTGGGCATATTTCAACGGGGGCCTCTCAAGGAAGACCTGGATTGGGAGGTGTTGGGGGTCTCCCTTACCTCTCTGACACTCGATGGATTAATTTGTTAGCAGGCTTGGGTTATTGCACCAACAATAGAGTCAAGTTGTTGGCCATCAAGCTTGTGATGCTTCTGTCTTTATCAAAAGGGGTTCAGAAACTACAAATATTTGGTGACTCTATGTTGGTTATTGATTGCCTTAAAATGTGAAAGCCCCCCAAGAATATCCTAATGAAGCCAATATTCGAGGAAGTCATCAAAATTAGCAGTATGTTCTAGGTTATTTCTTATCAGCACATTTATAGAGAGAGGAATGAGCCAATAGATCAACTTTCAAAACAAGATTTACTATTAGTTGAAGGTTTTTGGCAGCAATGGGAAGGTAATGATCATAATATCAATGAATTGGACCTGTGTCCTCATCTAGGTTGATTATTTAATGGACATCCATTACTTGTGATACTCAGATTTATGTGTACTTATTTTTTTCTGAGGAGATTTTCTAATTTTTGGACAAGATATACTAGAATTCTCCATATATGATTGTATTTTCAAACAAAACATATATATCTGAGATTGTTGGATATGTGTATGGACTATNTTACATCTTGCATTTGAAACCCTTGGTCCTTTATAAGTATCTAGCCCCATACCACTTGATTGAATGCTCTCTTGAGAGAGGGAGGATGGAATGGGTTGGAGATGGTAGTGACCTCCTCCTTAGCCATTTGGAGATTTAACTATAGATGTGATGCCATCGACATACTCCACAACTTCTAAAAAAACTACCCTCTGAATCGTTTGACAAATTGATGACATTCAAACCTGGTAAGAAATACACTTACCAATCAAGGAGGTTCCCTTTGATGGAGAAACATGAACCGGGCACTTTCTCCCAAAATCCAACAAGTGAGGGCCAGGAAACAAAGGAGAAGGAGAGGAAGAATTTTCTTTACTAGACCCTTCAACCTAAGTATGACTTTGAATTTCTTCTACACAAACTACACTCTTTTTTTAAGATAAATTTTGTTTCTAAGAAAGGGGAAAGGTCTAAGAATTTAGGGAGTGAAGGATGAAACCCATCCACCAGAATAACAACTTAGCCCACTCAAAACTCCTCCTCGGGATGGGACGAGGATTATGAGTTTAGAGTAACCAAGGAATTAAGTTCCTTGTCTCCTTCTACTAACTACAAGATACCATGAGACGACTTTATAGAGAGAGAGGGTTTGACCACTAGGCTAAAGGAACCCTGAGGTTCATTTACCCTACAAACCTTATGGGTAAAATATTTGCCACAATCCCTAACGGAGTGGCCATACAAGTGGCACTAAATACAACATAATGGTATATTTTCATAATCTAAAAGTTGGGTGAATTTGGTCGAGCCAACCTCTATCTCCATGGATTCATGCAGAACCTCACTTACATCTATATCCACTAGAATTTTAGCAATAGAGTGAGCACTAGAATATTTATAAGAGTCGTCTGCGAGGATGAACTTACCCAACATGTCGCCAATTTCCGTCAATACTTTATCATTCCGTATCTCCATAGGAAGTGGGGGCATCCTAACCCATACTAGAGTTGATTTTGTAAATTCCTCCTAAGCATTAAACCTTGAATGCCAAGGTTTTAGGGATAGGATTACTTTGTCACAGAAGCATTGTCCCCACAGGATCTAATTTGCATCAGCTTTAGAATGGAAAATGAATCCTATCCACCCTCAATCCAAAAGTTGAAAGGTTGGCTCATGATCCAAAATAGAACCCCAAAAACTCTGGATCCAACTGTTAAGAAGATCGAGCCCCATCTTCTGACCTAGAAATTTTCCCACCAGAGTCTCAAGAAGAAGATAGGCCACTTGTTCCACTTGCATGTCTTTCCCAACCACCAGAGAAATTCCTTTCACCCAAAATTTAACAACCTTTCTGTGCTTTTTCCTAGCCCCTTCTTCCTCCTTCACAGGCGAGATATCTGACATACCAGGTTTCTTAATGTTTTGAGCTGTATCATCTTGACCCAGAAGTGCATCCACTTCCTCTTGCGATGGGAAAAATTTCTCCTCATCACCATCCTATGGATACTTCTCTTTCGATTCGATGCATGACGATGTACCCACATTTACATTCCCTAAGGGAAAAGTACCCTCGTCGTCTTCTTCACTCTGAGGTACATGATCTCGTGATTTGTCCTCATGCCCAAATATATCCTCTTCTAACAGCGTATCCTTAATGTAATCCACGAAAGTCTCATATTCACCCATTGTTTGATCCTGATAGAAGCAAATTTGACACCTAGAGTCAGACCCTACCTAGGGCCTCACCTACCCAAAAAACCTTAGAAAAGACCTACAAAAATCCTTGTGCTAAGAAACTGCATAAACCCTAAAACAAAACAACAGACCTCCATCTTGTCCCCCTTCAACCGATATATATATATTCAATTAATTATCATTTTTTATGATAATATTAATTTTTCAATTTTAATTATTGTGTTTGGATATAATGATTGCATTAATGTGTTATAACATCAAATTACACATTTGTNCTAACCTTTTAACTCATCATAACTATGGTGATTTAGGAATGCTTCTCTTAAAGCTTTTTGAGCAAAGAAATAAAATTTTAAAGAAAACCAAGTGATTCCTTTCAAATTTTAAGCTCTGATAGACCAAAGTTGGTTTAAGTGGACATCATCATCATCATCATCATTTCCATACAAGAATAATAATTTTACTAATTATGCAGTAATCTCATCATATGGGTTTAGTTCATGTGGTTAAATAAAAGAACTATTATTCTTCCACTCGGGCTTCAATCATGCAACTGATATGTTTGACCCGAAGTGGAGTGGGAAACAAGGTAAATTCCTCATTCTTATTTATAAGGACGTTTTGACCTAGATTGAGTCACGAGTTAATGATAATATATGTGATTGCAGGTTGTTACATATATTATGGGGATAAATGTTTATTTGTTAATTTGATCTCAAACCTAACCCATGTCATTTTGTTCAATTATTAATTAATGTAAAATCTTAAACAAAATAAAAATTTATCACATATTGTCTAAACATAAAATAAAACTAAATGAATTAAAATGAATTTAAAAAGGTGACAATGTCTCTTTTTATGTTTTTTGTTTTAATAACTTCATTTTATGAGAAGTATAATTTTATAGAATTCCATGTAGTATGATAACTTATTAAAATATAAATTTTATTTTTAATTTCAAAGAAACATAGTGAATGTAATTTTATGAGCATTTAAGAATGCTCATTTCGATAAGTTTGTATAATATGATGGAGCTTTTATTTGTGTTAGTGTTCACTTGTATATTTAGTTGCAAGATGGAAAGGTTGAACTTGAGTTGGTGTATTTACTCATAGTGGAATTTTTCACAATGATCTACATTTTTTCATAGGTTAACCTAGCTTTAATTTGACATACTTCACATAAATTTAGTAACATACCTCACCACAAAGCAAGTTGCCAAAGTTGAGAGTTGAGAGCACCACACTTGAATTCTTTTTATGAATCTAAGAATAATAAGTTCTTCAAACTTGGCATGGTTATTTAAATGGTTAAATGTTATGATCAATAAAATGATAATGGATAAGACTTCACTCCATATACTAACAAGTTACTAATTAATACATGTGGTCTAAACTAAAATGATCATAAACTTAAACAAAATTTATAAAATATGTTTATGGGACATATAATACACAATAAATAAGTATACTATTAAGACACTCATTGTACAAAGTCTGTAGTTCGAAACTCCTAAATACAAACTTTACAAAATATATACATAAAATAAAATACAATGTATTCTATCCTTAAGATATGTTTTAAAAAAATCAAAATAACCAAATAAAAGCAAATGAATCAAGATACCGAGCTCTTCCCAAAATAATGGAAATGCTAATTGAGAGAAATCAAGTATGTGCCCAAATCTAGATTGTCACACAGTGTAGAGTAAAAGGGATCAACGAAATGATTGTCTACAAAAAAATGAGAAAAAGTAAGAAAACGACATAAAGAGAAATTTAACATATAACCTCAACATGGTTAGTTGGTTTATTTTTATTTGCGTAACAAGAAGTAATACAAAAGGAAACTAACTCCACCAAATCAAACATTGTATATTCGAAAAGGAAACTAACTCCACCAAATCAAACATGAGATATTCGAATAATTAAAATTAAATAATATTTAAATAATAAAATAATATTAATGAAAAATAGTACAAAAGCATATCGATTAATGAAATTTAATGTGATATTAAAATATATTTTATCATATCTAACCAGTTTACTTCGTATTTCGATTTACATGTAATCATAAATTTCTTATTTATGAATTTCTTATTTATGATAGAAATTAAGGGCATTAAATGAAATGGTCTAATATAAATATTATTACACATTAGATGAAGATGGATAATAATTATATGTAGTTTGGATATATATAAATGAGTATTGTATTGACAAGTGTATATAATATAATGGAGATATGCTAAGAGTGTAATATTGATGTTATGTCAACTTTTCATATAAAATAATTAATATATTTTAATTGGTAGTTGAGGTTTTGTCATTTAACTTGTAATGGATGTTCATTATAACTTAAAAAATCTAAGTGAGCAGAGGTTTTTTAAGTAGCACACATATTTCCAAAATATGCATTGGTACACCAACACTATGATAAAGGCCTAAAATATATACATTTCAACCCAATGCATATATGATGTATTTGATGCCTCTATGTTGATTATCCTCATGAACGCATTGATGCACTTCTAACTCTCATAGGCATCGGTGTGCATAGTTTCTCAAAATCTACCTAGTGCATATTGTATACAAATACACAGTACTGCCTGCCTATATTACCATATGCATTGAATTGTTTGCACCATTGACAATGTCATTAACGACAACAGTGTTGTTGTTATATTTATCATTTACTTTAAAAATGCACAAGCACTTACAATTTGTCAAAAGCATTAGACACATAGTAATACGTTGTAATAGTAACGTTGGAAATATCATTAATAAAAACGTTATTGTTGTCGTTAAAATAAATGGCATGTCTATAACATGTGCATGTGCAATGGTGTGGTTAACTAATCAAAAATCACTAGTGGGCAATAGCAATTTAAATGCATTGTTTACTATTTATGAATGTCCCACAGTATTCAATGAATACAAAATATACATGCACTAGTACGTCCATATTTTATTTAATTGTTTTTTAATTAAATAATCATCTTAAAATTAAATATATATTATAAAAATATTTATTTTTTAATTTTAATTATTGTGTTTAGTAATAATGATTATATCAATGTATTATACTATCATATTACATATTTGTTTATTATAACAATGTACTTCATCCATATATTTAATTAACAATGTACTATTTTACAACATTAGATAATGCAATAGAATAAAAATCTCATTTTACTGTATATGAATAAGAGACTTTTCATCATACAAATGGGTTAGTATAAAGGTCTACAATAATAAAAATGTCAATATGTAATTGTTACACTTATTGGTAATGCAAACTTGTAGAATTATATTGATCATCATTCTTCACTCACATTGTTGTCATTTCTCGAGTAGCTTGCATGCCTCATTTATTCATCACTTGTAAGCACTATTGTATGGTTGGTTTATTTGATTGAATGTTTTGTTGATTGGCTTGATTTTTTCTCCTCTTACTTTTTCATTTACAAATATAGAAATAAAGTGTATTGAGTATATCTACATTTCTAATATAATATACATAATTGTATATATCGAAAAGCATGTCATATCAAAAAGTGATTCATAAACATTACACATTCTTTCAAAGTCATTCCTTACGATGTCTCTCAACAACTCTTTTGTTGGATCCACTTCGTACTTTGGTTCGTGCAATTTTTATGCCATGAAAATGCATTGATATAATTAATATAAAGGTTTCTTGTTATTTCATTAATTATAAAATGAGGGAACTAAAACAACATAGCTACTTACAAATTGCACAATTAACCTTTGATACTCCAACATATACTCACAACGTATACTTAACCTAATGTCCATCAATTCTTTAGATGGCTCTTCTTTGTATGTTAGCACCTGTTAGAATATATCCATGGATGAGTGTAAATTAATTAAAACATAAAGATCAAAACGAATATGAAATATTAAGGAAAATACAAGTACTCACAGATTTTGTGATCAACCCTATCCGCCTTGTCCTCCTGTATTATGTGTTGAATGTGTTCCATTTTGTTTTTCGGCAACAAAACAACTTAAAATCAATATTCGATGCAATAATTAAACTCTTTGTACAATGTAAAATAAAAATTCAATGATTACATACATTTGATGCACGCTATTGTTGGGATGGATCCTCATGTGATGCAATTATGTCCATTTCCTTGACCATCTCCTTGTACACTTTTTTTGACATCCCTACTGACTTGTTTTGGATATCCCCTCATTCATCCTTTCAAATTTTCATATTGAAAAGCAAAAAGAACAAAATAAAACTTTTAATATTTTTTTGAAAATAAATATAGCCAAAATCTTAATTTCATATTTTTTGTAGTAGTATATACATATTATAGAAAAACATGTTTATGAATAATAGTTTTTAAATGATTTTTTTTTTGTATTTTTTGTCTATTGCAACTCTGACAGGTCTCATTGACCATTGCTCTGGAAATGCTTGTTATAGTTTATATATGACTTGACTCTTGGATTCATTTGATTGATTTTTGTACTATAAGTGGAAACTATGTATATATGTTTTTTCCACTATATTCTTGATAGTTTTATAAAATCTCCCCCTCATTGATTTCCAGCACCACTATAAATGAACCGAGGACCACTTCATCATCATTTACATCTTTCATAGTTTTTATCTTCTCAAGGAAACATTCAATTCCATCAATGTCAATCCTTGCACAACATTCCATTCCCTTGATGTCGATCCCTGCACAACACTCAACAAATTTGAAAAAATGTTTGAAACATGTTAGTGACAATTCTTAATAAGTATATTATTACTAAGAATTCAAATAAAAGCTTCATCTTAATTACTTTTGACTAATCTAATTCCTATCTTTGCAACATTTCCATACATGTTTTATGTTCTTTTGCACTTAGATTGTAATTATCCTATCGAGTTTCTTTAATTTCTTGCTCTACATGACACACATTAACCAATACACATCATTTAAACCTACAAATAATTTAAATATATTAATTTTATAATAAAATTTCAAATAACTTGCCTTGTCCTCTTTTTGGGATGTGATACCATCATTCTTGTTGCATGAAGTTCTTTTTCTTGAACTTATATGAGCCACATTCTATCAATAAAATCCTCAGTTCATGAGATATAGAAACTATGTAATATGTTTTACAAATAAAACAAAGAATTGAAAGTTATAGATTTATTGATGTGCATGACAGAGTTATATGCATCGTTGCGATTATACACATCAATATCTATTTGTCCGACTCTTTATAAATTTCAAAAATAATAAAATAAACTCAGATGGTGCATTGTATTTTAATAAGCACACTAGTACATACACATTTTATATTTTGCATAACCAAACCATAAATTATTCAAAATCTACAAACTATAATGATTCACTTTTACGACAAAAGGGCACTTGCGCATTTTATTGTACTTTGCATATTGGATACCACATAAACATTTAAAAAAATTGACAATGGCAATTTTTGGGATCCAATCCAATAAGTGGTCCCATTTCTATCGTTGTTTTTTAGGTAAATATCTTGGGGAAAACCCTAGGCACTTCTCCTCATTTCGAGGATGGTGCCTAGGGTAAACCATAGATTCTTCAATACATAAGGCAAATCATCATTAGGGTTACAACATTATACTCATTATGACCTCAACATGTCACTTATGGGAATAGAACCTAGGTAAAGAAGATAAAACTCCATCCCACCACCACTTGGTCTAGACCCAATTGAATTCCCATTGCTATAGATACCCAATGTCCCATTTACAAATACAAAAATCCATTAAATATCAACTGCCTAAAAGAAAAATAAAATCTCATTGTGAAATAGTAAAGAGTATATAATCATAATGCTAGAGTTTGCAACAAAAAATGTTAGGGTTTACAACATTGAAGGTAACTATGAAAGCCTATATTTTCTTGATAGTGCACTATAAATATTAACAGGAACGAAAAAAGTTAGTGATTTTTTTCAAAACAATTAGGGGAAAATAGAGATGAATAGTAAGAAGTTACATCTCTGAAAATTTTCCTTTGCATAGTTGTATGTGACCTATACTGATCCCTTACCAATTTGGCTCTATAGAAAAAATTGGCCACTCCAAAGTCTTCCCCTAGTAAGTCTTTCTTACAGAAGTATTCCCTCGAACTTTTCCCAAAATAATGGAATAATGATTAGGATTTTCTATTATAATCTCACTTTTCAAAAAATGGAATTCCCGCTCTTTTTCATTGGATATTTTCACTCATTGATAAGAAACGTGTGAGTTGATTTTTTTTAATATTTCAATTTTTGGTGTGCTTGTTAGAAATATGTGCAATGGTTCATTGTATATGTAAACCACACTAGTATAATATAAACACAGTTAAAATGTAATTACAAACATATGGTATTAAATCTTTGCTAACACTAAAGAGCACTAGAAAAAACTTTGCTAAAACCTTCGACTACCCACCTCCGCTATAAATGGATAAATGGGACATTTTAGAGGGAGGTTCCACAAAAAAAAAACTCTGTTAAAAGGTGTTTTCCTTGTAGTAACCATCACTACATGCCCAATAATCAAACTTGTGTTCACCTATTCCATGTCTCACAACTAAATCAAGCAATGTATTTATTTGCAAATATAACTAGAAGGCTCAAAGTTTGAATTTTTTCTCTATTATCCAATGAACAACATTCAAATGCCACATATATGACTCAATGCAATCATCAAACATCACTTTGGAAACTACTGGTGAAATATATAATGCTTCACGAATACATGAGTACTTCAATGCATTTGATGTAATTCTCTTTTTTTTTTCAACAAGAATGCAAAATAAAATAGATTAAACAGAGAATAAGTTACATATACAAAAATTCCCTTTTAGGAAGGGAAGAGCAAAAAGGAGTCTGTGCAGTTCAAAATTGAACAAAATCAGATTTCTAGTCTTGAAAATGATGCTTCCCATATGTTCCAAGCTACTATAATTGATTGAATATATCCTTATAATCTGCTTACAACAGAAGACAAAAAAACATATAGCTATTCTAGAAAAAACGAACACTTCTACCATCCTGAGGATAAGATGGAGGAATGCCCACATGGGTCTGTGAATCATCCTCCATCAGGGAGCTTTCTTCACGCTAGATTCCAGGGCCCGCTGAATCAGTGTGCTTTTCAAGATCTTCCTTAATTTTGGCTCCCATGGCTATGTTACTTAATCTAGGTTCCCTTATTGCTAACCCTCCTTTATTTTTCTCAGCTCGAACAATCTCCAACTTGACCAGATGGTATTTATTCCCTCCATTAAGCCCGCCTTGCCATAAGAACTTTCTAATTTCCTTGCTGATCTCACTCATAATACCTAGGGGAGCAAGAACTAAAGAGCAGAGATAAATGGGAATGGAATTGAGCACCAACTTGATGAGAGTTGCTCATCCTGCCAGGTTTAGCCATTTGACCCCCCAAGGGAGGACCTTATTCTTTATTTTAGTGACAATATCTCGCCATCCTTCAGTCCTTCCCTGAAGGGAGATAGGTATTCCCAAGTACTTAAACGAGGTCCACTTCCCGACCACTTTGAACCCAAGTATTTTGGAGAGGATCAGATTCATATTGTTGGAGCAATTCCATGTATAGATGCAACTTTTCCTTTTATTGATCCCCCCTAGAAACTTCTAAGAAATCAGAGAGAGTGTTGGAGAAAAGATTCGCATTTCCAATAGTGGCCTTACCCAAAAGGATGTTGTTGAATTGTCATATGCAAACTGGGCGTGGTTGACTGGCTTGACTCCTCTAACAATGTTGATCCC
>NWUY0300041608.1:17808-37029 GCA_004151065.3 Larix sibirica
AGAGCTTCTTGATAGATGTTGTTCATGAACCAGATGATGATATAGGAGTCCTCAAAAACCACCAAAGTTCTAATATTTAAAAAGATTACAACCTTAATTCCATGTAAAAAACACAAAAATCTTGGCCTTATTGTTTGATGTTGTCCATAATTTTACCCCATTCAAAACTAAGTTCCTGAGTTCCCCAAATACTAAAAATGCTCCCTACACCTACTACCCCTTATTATAATAATGATATTCGCCATCTCCCAAAATCAAATTAACAAAATAATATATGTTGAAATGTGCCTTCTTTTAAAATTAAACAAAATTTAAATTAAAATATTCTTTTAATTATAATTTTATATATAAACAAAAATAATAATAATAATACTATTTATTTTGGTTCCATTAAGTCAATGCTTCTTAAAAAAAAATCCTATTATGATATTAGATAAGGGAGTAGACTATTTGTTTTATGATTTGGACCTTCTAGCCATAGGAATATCCTTCCCTCTAAGGATCCCCCGTCCCTGTCAACTGTACTCCATCCCTTCATCTCATTTTTCGTTGGTTGTGGTCCCCAGTCCCTATTGATGGCCACCATGGTGGAACGAGATGAATTAAATTAGCGTTCCATATACTAAAATGAAAATTTTAAAAATCCCATCGCCTGCTCCCTATTATTCAAACTGAGACTCTACCCTCTCCCCTATTCCAAACGATGAGATAAATTTATTTGAACGATCAACTACTCCACCACGTGTTCGAGTGCTTCACTAAAGGATTTGGAGCTTCAACGAGCATTGTATTCCAATTTTTTGGTTTCTCATAATACTGGTATGAATAATGACTTTCAAAGTTTTTTTTTATAGAATCTCTTTCCTACAATGACTATTGTTCATGATAGTCTAGCCATACAATGGAGTCTTAACGCCTTGAGATTCCAATGGGAGTTTGTTTCTAGTTTTATGTTGTAACATGAAGTTACGGAGGATGTCGGTCCAAAACATCATTTTTTTTTGTTGCCAAAAGAAAATTGCTTCAAAAATGAATGTAGCATATAGTACTTGTATTCATTGTTGAAACAAAAATTATAGAATTTTTTTATAAACATGAAATTATGAATGACCAATTATGTATGAAGTATTAGATTGAGAAAGAATGAAAATGAAACCACATCACATTTTAACAAAAGCGAGATAAGGTGACAAGGGATCAAGAGTGTGTTAATCCATGGCTAAAATTAATCCCAAAGCCTTATGTAACTATATTGTGATAGGTTCCAAGCATATTTTGATCCTCAACAATATGTATAGCATCATCCACTGAAAGCAATGTAAATGGTGAGACATAGCCACTTCTCATTGAAATGTATGGTACTCTATAATAGGTGTATATGTATGATTTGAGTGTCAAATGTGCCATTGAGGCATTCATATGATAGTTGAGGCATTCACTATAAGTGAAAGAGGTTGGATCCGAGAGGGAAGTATGAGTTGGGTATTCGAGCTTTCTTGCTCTTTAGGTCCTTGTTTTTCTTCTTATCATTCCCTTTACACGACTCATCTCCTAAACAAGGAGAACCCATAAATACATTTGAAGCAAATGGTTTAAAGCAAATAGTAATCAGTTTAAATGCACCCTCCATGATGATGATTAACAAACTACTCAACGCTTTCTTCTACATTATTGATATAAAAGATTTACAAATGTTGCAGATGTCAAAGCTCCTAAGAAAAAAGAATGAATAAATTGCTACTAATGTTACACCCACTTAATATATTTTGAATCTTCCCAACATTTGCTAGGTTTTATGTCATTAATCTATGAGGGGACAATTTAGTGCCTCCAAATAGAGAAGACAAACATTCTAATATGAACCATTCATTATAAGCAAGATAGGTTAGACTTGAGAGGGAAGTAAGAGGTGGGTATTGGAGCTTTTTTGCTCTTTTGTCCCTTGTCTTTCTTCGTGTCATTCCTTTTACATGATTCCTTTGGCATAGTAGATGAAGAAGAATTCCTTTAAAAACAACCTGTAATAAGTTTGAATGCACACTCTATCATGATGATAATTAATAATTGTTGGACATGTGTTGTAGTATTTGTAGGTTCCCAGAGTAAGGGGGTTTTGAGGGTGTGACAGGCTAGATCCCTTGGAAAAAAAAATTGGGTCCATTTTTTGTTTGTTTTCAGTTGCTTTCGGCCCATGGTTTTGTGGTTCATTGTAAACTAATTATGGTCAAGGAATTGGGGTTGTAATCTAATACAGGTTGATGGATTAAGGTCTTGGATATTATGATCTTGTAGTGTAACCAAAAAATCAATACACAAGAATGTTGGTTTTCCCTTTGGATTTCCAAGGTAAATCTATGTGTAATGTGTATGAGCGATTGTCAATTGTTGTGTTTTAGATTCGGTTTGGTATTGTTTTTCTTTACATAAGTTTATGAAAGTTCTTCAATAATGAGCAACTAAATGCTCTATGTTGCATAACAAATTTCAAAGACTGCAAATGTTTATACATATTTCCATTGTAATAAAATGCATTTGTAGTGTGGCAGGGGATGGGATTTTTTGAATTTTTGTTCTAATAGATGCGTCAACTCAATCCATCCTTAGTTTAATTCACCTTATTCCACCATGCTAGTGGGAAATAGGGAATGGGGACCATAACCAACACCGAAAAAAATGGAGGATGAAAAATAGGGATTCAGGATAACTAGAAGGAGGGATAGTCTAATGGATGGAAGGTCCAAATCACTGAAAAAATAGCCTACTCCTTGGATAAGTAAATTTTCATATTATTTAAAAAAAATAAGAGGAAACTTTAATTTTTTTATTTTATAAGTTTTATAAAATAAACATATAAATATTTGAAATAAATTAGTTTTAAAGGTTAGTTCAAATGGACATGAATCACTTGTGAGATCTCTCCCTTTGAATTTGTGGAAGTCATGGGGTTCGAATTTCTTGATCCCCTCTAGGTTAGGCTACTCGATGGTTTTCCACCAAGTTATTTCTTAGAGAAAATATTAAAAATATATTATGATTAATAAAAAATAAATTAATAATTTTACAAAATGGAAATATAATATTAGAATGAATTTTAATTAATAAAAGATAAATGAGAAATTATGTGTATGATGATGATTTGTGATGTTTTTAAAGATGAAACAAATTGAGATCAAGTGGAGCTTTCTTGCTCTTTTAGTTGTTATCTTTTTGTATCATTCCTTTTACATTATTCCTTTGGCGTAGTAGAATAAGAAGAATCCCCTTTAAAATAACCTATAATTAGTTTGATTGTATCTACTGTCATGATTATTTTTAGTCTAGGGTTGTATGGTCCATTGTAAACTAATTATGGCTAAGGAATTGTGGTTGTAATCTAACTAGGGTTAATGGATTAGGGTTTTGGATGCTATAATATTGTATTGTAAACAAAAAAGATAATACAANCCATACGAATTTATGGGTTGTGCCCATGCTCTATTAAATTCATGAGTTGATTTCTTAGTTGCATTCTTACAATGGAAATAAATATCAGCAAGGGAGTCCACCTGGGTAGTTCCTTACCATTTATTGCACAGGGGTTCTCAAGCTGACACTTGGAAAGAAAGGATTTGATCCCACAACCCCTGTCCCCTCCCTAGTGGATAAACACAACCCCCTCATTTTTGTTTCTTCCATATAAAACTCTTGGACTTTTATTGTATTATAAATATTTGCATGTTGTTACATTTTTCCATGGCTGACTAGCACATGTATACATAATATATAATACTTGGCTTTATAAGCTGATCATCCACTAGCGGGGCCATGGAATTGAGCTCCATGTTATGAATCATGCACCGCATATTTACAATATTTACATATCAAGCCAATAATTCCAAGGGTCAAAATGGGGGTATTACAATGGATCTCTCTTCCACCGCCACACACAACATAAGGAATGCCTACTCTTTCTTTGCTCAAGGTCCTTCAGAGTACCCAACTATTATAGTTTTCTTCAGTGTGTGTATAAAGAGTCCAACATGTTGTATGTTTTTAGAGAACCTCATGTAAATTGATTCATGGATTTTCAAGCACCTTGGAGTGTCGAATAAACAATAGGTAAAGGTTCATATCTTTCCCAACCTCTATGCTCACCTACAACCATCATATCCACTCTAATGCCGTGCAATTTCCTTTTGCAACACTAGTTGTAGGTTATTTTCACCATCTAGTTATTACCAATGGAGAAAAATTGTATGAAGTTACCTCCTCATGAATTCTCTAAGAAAAAAATGAGTAATAGCCTCTAATCATGATGAAAACAATGGTGAAAAGACAACTGACATAACTTCTGACCTCGGGAGAAAGGATTCTTACAATTGTTATAAAAGTATATTCATCCTAGATTCTTTCACATATTCATGAGAAGACTTTCCCACCAACCTCCCACATGCATTCAATGATTGAATTTAATAATTCAAAGGAAGTAAATGGATCATTTAAGGCATATGGAAGAAAATGGATGAGTTTTATGGTTGGAACTTGGAAAAACGGGATTTACTCTTCCATAGGCTCCCTTTCATCTTCCCCTATAGTGGAATCATAGACCCTGTAGTCCTCCTTGCACATCCATATTGGATCATTTTATTATTTTCCATCATAATATTTACATAGCTTTTGAGTCATAATGGCAATCCAAACACATGGCCCATATAGAAATATTTGCATTATACATGCATGGCTATTCACTAGCCAGGCCTTGGCCTCCAGCTCCGCACTAGGAATCTTTACTATTATATCACATCATTTTACATAATTTGTTTTAATACATTTCAAGGGTCAAATCCGATATATTACATTCCCCTCTCCCTTGGAATACCATCGTCCTTGATGTTCTCTTCTTTTTAGCAAAGTTACAATTCCTTATTTTCAGCTACATCTGCAATTCCTTTCTCTTCAAGCACACTTTGTCTCACTATTAGCTATCTTTGACAACAAGGATCAATCATTCCTTTGTACTATCTTGGAACACCTCCAATTCCTTTATCATTTCAACACATGCCTATTACAATCATCAAAGGAAAGACAATATGACCATCATAGCCATTTTGAGCATTACTAATGTATTAATAAACATTCAAGTTTCATAATCAAAGCACATATATTCATAGCACAAGATAATGTATGCAAATAAACTCCATAATTATCTATATGAACATATCTATGCTGCACATAGCTACCATGGGTGATATTCAACTCACTATCTTCTATAACACACCTAAAATATATATACATATATTGCCTTCTTCATCCCGACTAGTATATAATATGAATCTCTCATAATAGATTCATTCAAGTTTCCTCTTATTTCCAGTCACTCGCCATCTAGGCTCAAGCATCCTCTTCTTTGCTAAAGAGTCCCTCGAGCAATACATCATTTGAAAAATCTTTCTTTCACAAGAAGAGTGCAAACTTATAGAGCCTTACTTCCCTGGCATCCCACTGAAAAACTCTAATATACATAGCTCATGGCGATCAAGGCCTATCATAGGGTTCCAATTCCATTATAGTAGCATTCTCCCCTTTGGTTGCAAGCTTTCAACAACCATCATATACTCTCACTAGACAAATCCATCATCTCCCCTATATTATACACACATACAATTACTATGAGATATCATCATAATAATTTTAATCAAAAGAATTTCGAAAATGTTGCATACATAAACCAAATTTCACAAGTATGAGATCCTTCTCATAATGGTTGTCTATTGTAAGTGGTGGCACACAACCTTCTTTCTAGCCTTACACACATTGCCATATCCAAGACAATTCTACCTACAATTTGAACTTGTTAAACAACCAAACAAACTATGAGTATATGTGCATATAATAATTCATTGCAACATTTGCAACAACCCATAAAGTGATCTTAGAATTATAACAAAAATAATTCAATCACTATCAACTACCAATGTCTCAAATGCAATGAAATACATTCAATGTATATGCATTCACTAGCACAATAAAAATTACACAATGTAATCACATTGTCCATGCAATTACACAATTGTGTCGATACTCTTGGTTACACAATCACACTCTTTAATATGTTCCAAACATATTTATATGTGGCTATATTCTCTCAACATAATATTCTGGTAGTCCATTAAAACATGACTACCTTTTATGCAATCATTTCACTACATCCATAATAGTTCATGAGATGATGTCAGAATCATGATTTACCAATAATCTCATCATTTCAGTTATTAACATATTAAATGCAATGAAATATAGCACAATCATGCATTCACATAATGCATTCTAACATATATGTGCATAATCACATATATACACAATCTATTAATGCACATCTCACTAAGTGCACCCTTGCATTGATTTAGAAATACCATATCCGCATGTCATGCATTCCATCATGATGAATTGGAAGGTCCATCCAACGCTTCGATATATCATCAAGCCATATCCCCAATACCTATATGAACATTTGGACACCTTCTTCATCCCAACACACACTAGGGATACACCCTTTCTCTACTAAATAATCCCTCGGGTGTACTAGAAGCCATTTCCTTTATTCGGTCAACAGTTCCTCAAGAAATCCTTCCCCTCTAATGATGTCTCATTGTTGGAAAGAAGGTTACAATCCAAGACACCAACACAAGTAGGGAGACCATTGGACACTTATGTAGCACTATAGCCTTTTCATATCCAAGGATATGATGGATTCACCCATGGTTGTCTACATGACATTAATTTCCACAATAGGATCATAGGTCCTAACTTGTCTTGGTCATTTATTCATAACCAACACACATTGCATGTTATTTTACTTCATATGAATGAATTTTATATTCTTAAAAATCATATAATGCTTTATTCCTTTACCATGCCATACCACATCATACCATGTGGGGTATCACTCAAATAGAAATATATAAAAATCACAAGCATACCAATTTATGATATTAACATATGGCTAAAAGAATCCTTACCCAATCCCTTTCTCCAGCACTTGTGCAATCAACATAGATAAATCCATGCATGCATGGTTTCTAGTAACATATCTGATGTTATCTCATCACTTGGTGTCTTATTTAAAGTTTCATAGTCCTTCACCATCCCCTTGATCATTTCTTTATTAGCCTTATCGTTTCTTTACATGGATGACTCCTATATGCAGTAATATCATCAACATTTTTAGCCATGCCTCAATCATCTTTGGTCATACAACCATCATTGACTACAATAATTATCATTATTCTCATTGCATAGGTAATATCATGCATCTTTTACCAATATTCAATATCATGTATATGCACAATAATATTTGCATGCATTATGCATGATCTCTCAGCATGCCCACTAGTACATATGCATTTTAGTTATTACACCCTCTTGCATTTCTAGCATTCATGTGCCTTAATTATATACATAAAAAAACTAGAAAATATAAATATAATAGCAAGGGATGAGTTAAGGAATTATCCCTTCCAATTCCTCTTCATAGCATGGAATCCCTCTTCCACATCATATCTGATCCAATTAATCATGGTATCTATGCTAAGCACACAATGGATCATTAATTGTGATTTCCTCACCAAGTAGAAATTCACCTTTGTCTAAACATTCATACTTTCTACTTTCCAAGCATGCAATTCCTATGCTATAAACTCAATAAGTTTAAGGTGAGAAATCATCCTCTTTATTAATTCTACTTTATTCCAGAATTGTTCTCCAATTTTATTAGCCTTATGTAGCTTTCTTTAGCATTTCAACAACTTCATTTTCCGTCTTCAAATGTCCTAAATTTTTGTTTGAATATGGAAACAATATTTTCTTAATTTTATTTTTCTATGCATTCTACTACTTTTTGAATCATTTCTCCATTTACCTTTAGCAATTCCAACCAAGCAGAACTTGGTCATTTTTTATTTTCAATTCATAGTAACATTACAAGTTTTTTTCAGTAATTTTTTTTTATGGGCCAATCTTATTGGACATGTGTTGTAGTCTATGTATGTTCCTAGATAAATGGGGGTTAGGGAGGGATGATTAGCCCCCTAAATAGGGGGGAGTGAGGGGTGAGTGATCCCCCAACTGGGAGTTCAGGGGCATCTTCCTCGAAAGAAAATTTTTGGGACTATTTTTTATCAGTTTTAAGTTGTTTTCGACCCATGATTTTGTGGCCCATTGTAAACCAATTATGGTTAAGTAATTGGGGTTGTGAAGACCATATTATGGTTTTGTATGCTATAATATTGTGTTGTAAATAAAAAATGTAATACAATGAGATAGATAATGGAGAAAATCTCAGGAATGTTGGTTTTCCTGGTTTTTGGGTTTCCATGGAAAATCTTTGTGTAATGTGTGTGTGAGCCATTGTTAATTCTTGTGTTTTAGATTTTTTTAGTATTGCTTTTCTTTACACAGGTTTATTAAAATTCTTCAATAATGCACAACTAAATGCCTTATGTTGCACAACAAATTTCAAAGACTACAAATGTTTATACAAATTGTCACTGTAACCAAATACATTTGTTGTGTGGCAGTGAGCGAGATTTTTTTTTTTAATTTGTGTTGTGGTAGATGCATCAATTTGATCCATCCTTAATTTAATTCACCTAGTTCCACCGTGGCAATGGGCGGTAGGGAATGGGAACCATAACCAATAATGAACGAAGATGAAGGATGACATATAGGGATTGGGCTAGTTGGAGGAAGGGTTAGTTCAAATGGACATGAGTAAGCTGTGAGATCTCTCCATTTGAAGTTGTGGAAGTCACGGGACTTTCGTAATTCCCTCAAGGTTAGGCTACTCATGGTTTTCCACTAAGCTATTTCTTAAAAAAATATTGAAAATAAATTAGTAATTTTACAAAAATAAATTTATAATATTGGAAATAAATAAATGAAAAATAATGTTTATGATGATGTGTGATATTTTTAAAGATGAAACAAATTGAGATTAAATATTATTTAAATTATAGCTTTTAACATTTCAACAATATATTTATTATTAATTTAATATCTCACTTATGAAAATAGAATCTAGGTGGAAGATAATATTCCATTTTATAACCATTTATATTTGATCTAATTAATTTAAATTATAGTTTTTATATTTAAATAAAATTAAATATTATTTAATTCTAGTTTTTATATTTAAATATTATATAGATGAAAGCATGATTCATTTTGATTTTAATAAGTCAATGGTTTTATGATGGTTTTATAAGAGTATGACTTATTGTGGTTCTAATAAGTTAATGGTTTTAGAAGAGTATTTCAATTATGATAATTGGTAAAAGTTGGGTGAGACAAATTGGGATAAAATATCATCTTGGTTTTTTTAATAAAATAAATATATAAATATTTAAAAAATTATGAAATTAATAAAAAATAAATTATGATCATGATTATGACACGTACTATCTTTAAAGATTAATTAAGTTTAAATTAAATAATATGTAGATAATAGTGGTTTTAGTAAATCAATGATTATGGAATAGTAATTGAATTATGATATTGGGTTAAAAAAATTAGGATGAAATATTATTTATTTTTAACTTTATTTATATAATAAATATTGGAAATTAAGTTATCCAACTAGAGGACTGAAATTTTTTTGCTCTTTACGGTGTCCTTTAAAAGGGTTTACAAGATCTAGTGTCATTGGGGTTCAACACTTTGCAGATATTTATAAGGAACTAGAGGCTCTAAGTATTGCTAAGATTGTCAAATTTTGCTTTTACTTTTCTCAGATGATTATGTCAAATGATAATATAAACCTATTTAAACCACACTCTTTGGTGGAAACATAAACTATTATGTATAAATTCACAAAGGACAAACTTACAAGCCTAGATGGTTGGAGGATTCAACTTTTCCTTCTTTTTTTTTTACTTGATGAAGCCATACTTATTATGCGTTGTTGAGGAGGTTCGACAAACTGGTAAAGTCCTTCCAGCTCTAAAATGCAACCTTCATTGCATTAATCCAAAAAACAAATACCTTAGAAAGTTTTAGAGATTTTTGGCCGATTTCCCTATGCAATATTGTTTATAAGGTCATAGCTAGCTAATATTTTGGCATAGGGGTTGAACTGTATGTTATCAACCTACATTTCTCCTGAGCAATTTGGATTCCTCAAGGGACACTAGATCCGTGATGTTATTGGTGTTGCTTAGGAGTGTATTCATACCATGAAGGTGAAGAAATCCTCTACAATGCTCACAAAGTTGGATCTCTCAAAGGCCTACAATAGGACTTGTTGGATCTACCTTCAACTTCTTTTGATCCACTTGGGATTCTCTTTGGATATTGTTAACTGTATTATGGGATGCATTATTTTTGCCTCTTACTCAGTGCTTATAAATGGTTCAACGTATCCATTCTTCACTCCTACTAGAGGCCTCTGGCAAGGATTCCCCATCTCCCCATATCTTTTCTACATAGTTGATGAGGGTCTAAGTCGGTCTATAATAGAGGCTCATAATGAAAGAAAATCATTGGTCTGATTTTTGGGGAGGGTTGAAAGTTATCCATCTTCTCTTCATTGATGACATATTACTCATTAAAAATGGCTTTGTCTTTGAAGGATGGGCTCTTGCGGAGATATTGAAGCTCTTTATTAAAGCTATAGGTATGATGATTAATATGGAAAAATCAGTGAGTTATTACAATGTAGTAGAATTGGAAGTGGTGGAGCATTTGCAATCAATCTTTCATTTTGAAGTAGAGGAAATCAACAAGGACTTTTGGTATATGGGATTTATCCTTAAACCAAATGGTTACCAGAAGTAGGTTTGGGGATGGCTTCTGGCCCATTTTGAGTCAAGGATACAAAAATGGTACACTCGTATTTCCTTGGGTGGGGGGGATAGGCTCATTTTAGTGAATCATGTCCTGAAGACTCTCCCGGTATATTGGTACACTCTAACTTGTATTCCAAAGGGTGTTATGGGAAAAATTAGGCGCTTAAGTTTCAACTTCATTTGGCGTGGGAAGGAATCAAGTGGCCTTCATTGGACCAACTAGTGCTCAATTGAAAAGCCAAAGGGTGAAGGTGGTTGGGAATTAAAGGACATATATTTATTTAGCAAATCATTGGCAACAAAATTGGTTCGAAATACAATTTCGAAGAGAGGCCTCTCACAATTGATCCTTAATTATAAGTATTGGGCCCTACCAAATCTTATGGGATCGATTAAGGGTGAACTAAAAATATTTTGGGGAGGATTTATCAACTAGAAGGTGTTGGTTACCTCTTACCTAATTATTGGATCACTACTAGCATGGAAGGTGGGAAACATATCTTAGATTATGACTGGTTCTAATGCTCTAATGGGATTTGTGTGAGAAGTAATATTGTCATGGGATCTCATTCAATTCCTAAACAAACTTGATCATTTTTATTTATCTCGGATTGTTGATGATATGACCACCCTGATTTGGAACCAAGGTTGGATCAACACACAAACTTTGGGCTTAACAAATGAGTTGGCATGGGAATATGATACTTATCTTTTGTTCTTGTGTCGGGATGACATCACATTACAACCTGAGCTAGATGAATTGGCATGGCATGGAAATAAAACAAGGATTGATATACAGTAATCCTAGGTTACAAGGTCCAAATGTTGGCAAAGCAAGCTTGTTGACATTGGTGGTGGTCATGAAAACTATGGAAGGTAAAATTGCCTAACGAGTGTCATATTTTTATGAGGTTAGTTCTGATGAAGAAGGTTCTTACTTGGGAATTTTTCCGGAAGTGGAATTTCCAAGGACCAAGCTTATGTTTTTTATGCTAAAGTACAAACGATGATGTGTCTCATTTGTTCCAAACTTACTCATATATACAGCAAGTTTGGTGGGATGTGGGAAAAGGTTATCACTTGCAGAGTCTATGGAGGGAGATATTATAGTTCAGTGCCTTAAGAATTGGTTTGTGAGACCAGAATTGAAAAGCATAAGATTCTTTCCCTTCTTTACTATCTAGGGTGTGTGTATCGCTTAGAATTCTCTTCTTTTCGAAGGAAAATAGGTCCATTATTTCCTTACAGTGGCTCAAAATATGAGTTTGCTCTAGTTTTTCAAGGATGACGCAAGTCAGACTATGCCACATATTGTAGGTGAACTGTAGTTCGACAAGTAGAGTTGTCAAGGATTCTTTGATGAGTGTGTCAAGGTCAAGAGAAGCTCCAAGGAATTGGGGGCATACTTCATTTTCTATATGAGCGAACAATTGCATTTAAAGTTAAGTTTGTTGTTGGTACCAATAATAATGTCGAGCTCTTGACCCTTAGGACTATATTACGACTAGCTTGGATGGAGAGGATCTCTGATCTCTAGGTTTTTGGGGATTCAAAGCTAATTATTGATTGGATGGAAGGTTTAAATCAATTGGAGGATGTGAGTATTCTACACTTCCTTAGGTCTCATTTGAAGGAAATTGAATTGTTTTTACTTATATTGATTTATTTCATATGTTCGTGAACATAACCAGGTGGTTGATCATTTATCAAGGGGAATTTAGCTAGCACTGAAAACTATCATCATGATTCGGGATGAAGACTCTTCCATATAGGATAGCTCTCTCTCTTGGAATGAACTCTAATTTTTTTCAATTTATGATTTTCATTGAAGTTTTGGATCTTTGGCATAGTTTAAAAATGATGTAGCGAAGAACTGGCCTAAGAATAGTTAATATTTTTATAGTTTTTGAGATTGTCTATGGTTCTACAAACCCAATTATCTATTTTCATAGTACAATTATATGTACATACACCCTATGGGCCTGAAGAATGTGCTTTTGTTCCCCCTTGACAATAAAATTGTGACTTTTTTCTTTGGGAAAAAAATAAATATTGGAAATTAGTTGATAAATGATAAATGATGGATATAATGATGATATTTGGCATTTTTAAGATTAAATATATTTAAATTAAATATTACTTAAATTATAGTTTTATATTTAAATATATTAGAAATGAAAATATCATTTATTTCGATTTTGGTAAGTTAACGGTTCCTCTTCCTCGTGAATAAGAGGTTAAATTGCAAGTAGGGAGTAGTATCTTATCTCATGTATAAGATTAAGGATAATTATATTATAAAGTACACAACCTCATTGGAGGTAGCCTAAATGATGATCAGAAGGGACATAAGCTTTCTTGTAGATACTATTTAGGCTCAAACTGCTTTTGTCTTATACATTATGACATAAAACAATTTCTAATTAACCAATAGATCATCTTTATTGAAGGTAAAGAAAGAGGTTAACATCCTAATATCCAAAGGCAACTTGCATGAGTGGAAGTCTACCCTTTACGGACCACTAGCATGTTATTTAGTTGGCTAGATTTTGTCTGCACATGATGATCTTTGACTCTTGAGATTATATCAACAGAATCTAGGTTAATAACCTTAAGTATTCTACATTGAGACTAAAAATTACTCTTCTTTATTTAACAAATTTTACAAAATAAATATATAAATAATGACACCTAATTGTGTAATAAATAAAGGTAAATGACAAATGTTGATTATGACGATGATATGCGATATCTTTCAAAATTAAATATTCTTTACATTGTAGTTTTATATTTAAATATAGTGAAAATGGAAGTATCATTCATTTTGGTTTTATTATGTCAATGGTTGTTTTAGTAAGTCAATGTTTTTTAAGAGTAATTAAATTGTGACATTAGGGAAAGTAACTTATCATATTATTAACGGTAGGATAAGTTAAGAGGAAATGTTGCTAATCTTTAACTTTATTTTTATTATAAATTTGGTAAAGTATATAAATATTGGTAATTAAAATGGAATTAATAAAGCATAATTGTTAAAGGTAGTAACTTTTTTTTTTTTTTTAAATCTGCAACAATATATTTATAAGAGGAGTTCAAAAATTACATTGCGGTTAGCTAGCCTTAGTGGTCTTGGGTGGTAAAATCACTATCTTAGATGCTAAAAAATGCTAGGAAAATAAGTAACATGGAAAAACATACATGTCCGAGGAGACCGGGTTCCATAAGAGTCATTACATAGTATATCATAAAACAGAACGGAGCATAAAACAGTTTATATAACCAAAAAAGACAAAACCTCTGACAGTCACATAGAGAGCTAGGGACTGCCATCCAAAGTGCTTGCTTCTTCATTCTGAGAGCTCGGCTTGTCTTCAATAATAGGGCAGTTTCCGAAGAAGTCATCATCCCAACCCTGGGGAGGGATCTTTGGCGTCAATGGTTCAGTTTTGCGAAAGGGGGAGGCATCCTCTTCGGTCTTTCGAACGCGTTTGTAGTGCAGCGCATTGGTGGTGGATGGAATGGGAAAAGTGGCTTGAAGGGGAGGGACACCCGAATTGAATCCAGAAGCAGGCGGGGCCGACCCAGAAGGAGTGCCCACAGTGGCGATGGAGACATCTGCAGCAGCGTCCACCATATCCTGCGAAATTGGTGGAGCTCCAGTAGCAGAGGAGACCACTCTAGGCTGGGAGACATCCGTTCCAGCAGAGCCACCATTGTTTTTACTGGGTTTAGCTTGAACCAAGCCCCTATGAAGAATCGCGCACCTATCCAGAGAGTATTTACCACTAGCTAGACTGGTGTGCAAATTTACCAATTTTTCATCCAAGTGAACCAAGATAGCCCTGATATCCAGAATGGAGGACTTGGCAGAGTTCCAATTAGCCAGCATCTCCTCAACCAGGTTACCCATCATATTTTTGATAAGCCAATAATAATTAATCTGGTTACCTTGATTTCCAGTGGCTAGAATATCAGCTACACGGCTAGACTCTCAGTCATCGATTAACATGCAAACCGGTGCCGAAACGTTTCTTTCATAACCGCTAATGGCCTCCTTATTATTGTTCGGAGAAGTAGCATCTTGACCGGCCCCATGACCAGCACCACGACCGACGCCACGACCAGCACCACGCCTGGAGGTTCCACGTGGACAAGTCATGGTGTAAAACTCAAGCTCCCAGGAAATGAGAATGCGATCAGAGCAATTCACAACAGAGCAATTCACAGCGGAGTCTTGCATTAGATTACAAATGAGGTTGGTATAAGGCTTATCCATCATGTCTTGAGTCTTGGAGAAGGGATGCAGGAGATCCACACACGATAGCTTCATGAACCAACTACCCCAGTTAATGCGAAGGGACGTAGACAGCCGAGTCCTGCCTCGCCATATTAACTGCAACTTCATTACCATTAATCCTTGCGTTCTCCTCATTACCATTTCCACTCGATTTCCTGCCATCTCTCCTAGGAGGGGACTGGTGCAGTGTGTCGTCACCAAGTGGATGAGGTTGGTTGCCATCAATGGTGTGAACAAGGAAGACACCCGCATCCGGGGGTTAAAGGTAGTAACCTAAATATGCTAGGATTTGGAAATTTTCCAATCATATTTTGTCTATCATTTATGTTTAGAATCTGATTAAAAATTCAAAAGACTTGTTGAAATTGCAAATATCAGTTGTTAAGAATGCATAATCATGGTGGAATAGGAGCATTTTGATCAAATATGCACAAGAACAACACTTTGACAGAAAGGGATTTATGTCAATTCTTCATATTATTCACACCAAAGCTAAAAATATATAGTACAATGGGTAATGCCACCTCATTGAGATATTTTCTCTAGATTTTATTATAATGCATGATGATTAAGTTAGGTAATCCCAACTAATTTACTTAGTCATCATTAAGGATAAATCACTATTATCCTAAATGAATAATACAAATAATGGTAACATGAATACTTTGTGGTTGGTAAGGTAAGCCATAGGCTAACATCTTCTACTAATAGGTGAACAAATAGGATCACCATTTTGCTATAAGTGAACAAATAGGATCAATGAAGTGCTCTCTGAATTTAGACACAATCATGTGTCGAAGAACAACTCAATATATCCCAATTGTATTATTAAGAGAAATGAGAGGAAACTAGATTCCATGTTGGATATTCCCAAGTCTAATTTGATTTGAAGAGTAGCCCAAATGGCACGTTGAACTTCTTTTATTTGATTTGTAGATAGTCACTAAGTAGACCAATTGTCTTATTGAATTTTGATTGATAGGACTTCAAATATTGAAGCATGGTTATCATCATCGATATCCCCCCTTGACAGGTGCAAGGTGAGAAGTCACGAGGTTTCATTTGGGTTACCCTAAACCAATTCATCATTGTATCTGGTGGTTTTGGATGACCAGTAATCAGTTTCATCAATGTGGTGTTTTTTTGGTTGACCTAAAACCATTTTCACTTAATCAATGTACTCCCCCACCTTAAAGTGAAAGATATTTTTTAAAGCCTATCTACTACAAGAGAGGTCTTTACTCAATAATTAATTCTTGGATAAGACTTATATAACTACTAGGCTATAGGTGACCATTGCCAAGGATTAATCCATTCATAGTGAACTCTTAGTCTTGTAGGATTCTTTTGTATGGAACATCTGTCTCATGAATGATTCTTCTTGCCACAATGCTGACAAGGATGGAGATCAAAACATCTATCATCCATTTGAGAAACTCGATGACAATTTTGGCACTTAGCATTTGAATGATAAATTGGAACAAGTGAAGCTGAATCTTCTTGAAGGAATCTAGCACTTTGGAACTGGATTGGTCTGGAACAATCATGAACATGAAATGTAACTTCCTTATCATATACAAGTCCTATTATGTCTTGTTGTACCAGACTTCTTCCCAAGGTTTAATGATGGGCTTGGAAAGATCATTATGTACTTTTTGACATGCTTCTATGGATTTATTAATGTTTCCTTTTGAAACTTCAAAATAAAAATGGCATTCACATTCACTTAAACCTGTTGTAGTACTCTATGCTTTGGCATATTTTGCATACGATTCATCTTCTCCAAAAAAAGGATTATTCTGAACAAGAACTAGTTTAGAATGCTTGAGTTGTATTTCATCATGTTGAGTCTAGAGAAGTTCAACTTTAGCTTGTGAAACTTGCAAACAAGTTAAAAAATATTTCACGATTCCTTTGTTGATTGTAATTGTGTTTTCCTCAGAAGAAAGTATTAGAGTGTTTAATAACTCTAATAATTGTTGACTTTGAACAATTTTTAGAAAATATTGGACGAGGCCTCTTGTGTAGGTAGGTTCTGGTTACAATTGACTCAAAAATATAAGGGATTCTTACAAATTCACCCTTTTGACATGCTAGTGCAAGAACTAGAGACGCAACACTATAAATACCTCAAAATCACATGCATCATCATCTATTTTTTCGGATTTGATCTCTTGCTTGCCTTCAAACAAGTCTGAATTTACTATTTCAATTATATTGACACATATAACCCATCAGAATGACATTCTATATGATCTTGATTATTAGAAGTCGTGTTCTTATAGTGAAACACTTTGACATGATAAGATAAGTACCAATGGGAAGAGATGTTATGCTCTGCAAACCATGTTAGCTCTTCTTTTACTGCTTTTCAGTTGTCATGCGGTGTGTCATTTGTAACTGTTTAGGAGGGAGAGACACCATTTGGTCTACTTCTTGATCCACAATAGTACATTAAAGTAGACCAAGATTACGCACATGACAAGTTGTTGTGGCATTGTTCTTTGTGCTAAGCTCTATGTGAATAAAAAACAATGATATTTGTCTTTTGCAAACTTCTACAAGTAGATCTATCACTAGAAATTGAAGCACATTCTACGTCATACACATGCCTTTGACTAGAAGAATGTTGTTGTTGATCGCTACAGAGAATGTTTTTTTTTTAATACTGCAAATTCTATTAAACTATGCAAAGAAAAGATACATTAAAAGTTACAGTCTAAGGTGGTCTTGTCAACCTTGAAATCAACAAAGTCTTGGAGATGTTCAAAATATACAAAAAAAAACTTGCCCAATAAAGGGAGACCAGGGTAAATAGGTAGTGGAGTCATAGTCACGAAGGCCTGAAATAAACTAGCAATTTGGTGGATAGTGATTCATACCAAAAAATAGGAAAAAGCTGCTAAAAAACATTCTTAACGGGGTACTGAGCGGGCCTTTGCATCTGAAGGAGTTTCCTCCAAGATGGGGAAGTTATAGCATGCGTCGTCCTCCAGGTCCTTCGCAGGTGGCAGTGTATCTTTCACAGGTGGCAGAATGTCCTTCGCTGGTGGTCGTGTGTCTCTCGCAGGGAGCTTTACAGGCAAGGGCGCAGTCTTCCTGGTGATGGGAGCACTGCCATCCGGCTCATTGCGAGTACGTTTGGCGAGAATCGAGCCCAGGGTGGAGGGGATGGGGAAGAAGGGTTGAACCTGCTCCTTCCCTTTCTGAGAGTTTAGTTCCCTGCCACGTGGCAGAACCAGAACCTGTCCTGTCTGGGTGTTCAAGTCCTTGCCATGTGGATTGGCCAAGTTGCTGATTGTCACGTTGTTTCTAACAACCGAGGGTGTGGCACCATGTGCACTGCTTCCAGGACGAAAGTCACAACGGATATGATGGGTGGGGGCGTAGGAGTCCCAGCTGAGGGTGTTCTCCAGGCTGCTAAGAGTGGATTCCATGTTTGGCAGGGTTGCTCTCAGGGTCTAAGTAGCGTGTCTAGCAGTGGCCCAATTTTCCAGCATGTCGTCCATTTGCTCGCCCAGCATGTTTTTCACCAGCCAATAAGGATCCCAGGGTTGTTCTTAACTTCCCTTAGAGAGAGTGTCTGGAATGATCTGTGCCTCCCAATTGTCGATGAGCAAACAAACTGGAATTGAGACCTCTGCACTGTAACCTTTCTTGGTTTTCCCAGTTTCCTGGGCTTCATTCTTCTTTCTTCCCTTGGTTCCTTTCATCCAACCCATGAATTATGTCCAGAGGATGGTGCAGATGCTGGTGAATGGGAGCTTGTGGAGCACAGGAGCAGAGGGAGCCCGATGCAGAATGTCAAGAATGCGAACGAGCATGGCTAAGGGCCGAAATAAGATGTTGTTGAAAGGACGGAGCTTCCTATTAGCTGGTGAACTGAACCTCACATGCCTGAGAGCCATGGGGATAGTGCATGACAGACCAGTCCAAGCTGGTTGAGGAGACGTTGTATGCATGGTGATTAATGAGGCCGACGACTTGATGCCACTTCTATAGGGAGCTTGAATGCAGCGCTGCCACTTGGATGACACTCGTGCCCAGGTGTCTTGATTGGCCTAGTCCTCGTGGCATAGCCCCTGTCGTCACCCGCATCCGGGG
>NWUY0300041610.1:25194-36809 GCA_004151065.3 Larix sibirica
TAAATCTGGTAGAAACATTGAAATATGTCCTTCAGTAGGAAAAGCCAGAGAATTAATTTTGAGCAAGTTTGTTCTACAAGATTTATGTAGATATCAATAAACTGTATTAAAGTCTTTTTCTTAATTAAATATTAAAAAAATACTTTTAAAATGATAGACTCAAATAATTTTGAAATGATTTTACCGTTAAAAATAATTTTCTTTTTGTATTTTATAAAATGAACAATTTTGCAATTTGCTTTATCATGCTTTCTTTTTCTTATGGATATGGTTACAAACACTATGTTAAATAGTTTGTTTTTCTTATAGATATGGTTACAAAGAGTGTTAAATAAATACTGTGTTAAATAATTTGTTTTTCTTATGGATATGGTTACAAAGAGTGTGTTAAATAGTTTGTTGCATATGTTACATTTCCCAATCTTAACTATATTCAATAATACATAGTTTATGCTCATACATATTCTATGCATATCTTCACTTTTGAAATGATTTTACTTGAAAAGGTGTATAGGTGTTGTTATGGATTATTATGGATCAAGGTTCCGAATACATTACTTTGGTTTTGATGCATATCTAAGTTATAACTCACTTAGGGAAAGGCTCCCTCTCACACACCTAAATTAGTTTGGATACCACGTTTTTTTCAAAATTTTCTCTACAACTTCAATTCTTACTTTCTATGATATTTTATACTTTTGTCTTCATGTGAGGTTGTTTTTCTTCTCCTTCAACCTTAAAATCTCTAAATATAATTAAAGACTAATTTGTAAGTGAATAATCTAAACTCAATTATCAAGGTGGAAAAATGCTTATAGAAATTGGTGTGATCTATAATCTTTTTTTTTCTTTATTTAATTTAAAATATTTTTAGAGATTTAATAGTCACCCTCTCTCTTTTTTTAAATAACTTATATTATCTAGTAAAAAATGAAAAAAAAATCCGCAAAAAAACCACTCTAATTTTATTAATAAGTAACAAAATTACATTGTATAGGTGTTAAAAAGCATTACATAAGCCTTTTTAGGAATGTGAACATAAGATTATCTCTGCATTGGATATCCATCTAGAAGAACATTGAAATCCTAAATCACACAGCGCATAAGTACATCATTTATAATTATCCAAAATTAGGAATCTTGTATAAAAAAGAGTTCTTAGCAGATCTAACATCAAAATCCATCAACCAAGCATGAATGAATTATACTTTTTTCCCTTATGAGCCAAGAATAGGTTCAATTCCAAAACGTATCCATCCTCTTAATTTAATATCTATTTAAAGAAAGGGAGCATGATTGACTTTAAAGCTTAGGCCTTATACATGTTCATGTATCTTCTAGTCCCATCAAGACAACACAATACCATCTTTGGACAAACCATATGTAATTTAGTTCCTCTCCCTATACACATGGTGAAAGGAAATATCATCAAAAGCATCAAATAAGACCAAAATCTCATCTCACGTAGGCTGCAAATTAATATTCCTCATAGCATGCTTCTTCAATACCTAATTAATATAGTCCCATCAAGACAACACAATACCATCTTTGGACAAACCATATGGAATTTAGTTCCTCTCCCTATACACATGGTGAAAGGAAATATCATCAAAAGCATCAAATAAGACCAAAATCTCATCTCACATAGGCTGCAAATTAATATTCCTCGTAGCATGCTTCTTCAATACCTAATTAATGACAATAAGCAAGTCCATAAAAACTTGTGATCAATTAACTTCTTTCTTGATTTCCAATAAAAGAATCAAACTTAGAACCATTAATTCAACATAATTGTTAGTACTGTGTCCCAATCAAGTTTTAAACTTAAAGAATTGAAGATCATCTAGATATATTATTCCACTTGCTCTATAGTGCCTTGGGTTCCCCTATGTAGACCCATCAAAGTAATCCCAAGCACATGTTCTATCTATTTGCTCCAATACATTATGCCTTCTTGCTTTTACCTTTATATGTTATTTTAGACTTGTCTATATGTTAAAACATTGAGTGGCACACTCTTAGGGAGAATAAATATATCTTCATATATGCTAGAATTCCTTGCTAGCTATATCTCCCATGCAATGATCACCGGAGCTTTATTTTCCTCGGTATTGGGATTTTCATGCCATTTCCTTAGATCTTTTTCAATTGAACCTCTTGACTAGTTGTCCCTCACCCTTATTAATGGCTCCATCTCCTTCCAAACCTAAATTGTGTAAGGGCAAGCTATAGCTAGATGGAAGTTGGATTCTTCATATGACTTGGACATCTATTTGGTCTAGTTTTTTTCCCTTTTTCATAGTATCCCATGTCGTCACATTAGTATTGAGCAAAAGATACATCAATATGTGTGATTTGGAAGGACATTTGAACCTTTGGACTTCCCTCCACCACCAGAGTGGATTTCCCTCTTCTTTTATGACACATAAAACCTTATATCCATATTTTGGCCTATTCCCTAGATGTATTCAATGACCATATCAATCAGTCATATCCATTATTAGTCTTATATTACTATCTTTGAGTTTCCTCACATAGTTATTTAAGATAACAACATCATCCTCTTTTAATACTAAATCCTCAGGTGACATCCATTCTTGAATCCAAATATAAGTCAAGGCAACATAAACTACTTGAATAAATTAATAACATCCTCACTCCATTGTAGATTGAATCATGTAATCATGCAACTCCTAATCAACTTTGCATCTAGCTCAAGGGTCCTCTCCTACTCTTGCTTTGTGCCTTGGCACCACTTTCCACACCAACCAATTACCTATTAAAATAAATGCTAATATTGCATTGCTCCACATGACAAAAACATTGTGTAATACCCTTAATGGTCTTCTAATCTAGTCCTTGGGAAACTTAGGCAATGTATATTTTCGCATCACCACTTCGCACCATAATCTAGTCCCTTGTATCAATCTCCAGATACTTTTGGATGCCAATGCCCTTGAAAATAAGAAAATATTTTTGAGACCACATCCTCACAAGGCCTTTGCGGTTACCAACCTTTTCCATTTTACTGATGGAATTCCTCTTTTATCCCTACTTCCAATCCATACAAATATGAAACTAATCTTTTTGATTTCATCCAAGACACCCTTAAGAATCCATGCCAAAGACATCTAGTGGACAAGAGTGTCTTCTAGGATAGATTTCACAAGACTAGCCCACCTCCTCTTGATAACCATCTACGACACCACACATTAATCCTCCTTTCCACTTTCATGATTAGCCACTTCTAGTCATTTTTTAAGTAATCATTCAACTTAAGCACAAATCCTCACCTAGGTTAGTAATGGACTATTGAGAAAAAGTGGAGATATATACCTTCTCATCATTCATAATCCCTTGAAAACATACAATAGATTTGGTAACCTTGACCATCATACTTGTGGCCATACTGTAGAGGTCCAATATCTCTTTTAGCTTCAAAGCATCCCTTTTGGTTACTTCGCAAAATATAAGAATGTCATCTACAAATAGTAAATCTAAGAGAGAAAATGTATCTCCAATATTTATTCCTTTAAATATTCCACCCCTCTTGGCCTCCATAATATCCCTATTGAGGCCCTTAGCAACAATTAAAAAATGTAGAGGAGAAAGGAGGCACCCTTGTCTAAGCCCCTTTTTCTGGTCTAAAGAAAGTGGATGTCAATAGATTGATCAACACAAAGAATAATACAGAAGTCATGCAACTCATCTCCCAGTTTACTAAAGGTACACAAAAGCCCAAATGAAGTAGCATAAGCCATATATACAACTAGTTTACCATGTCATAACTCTTTTAGAGGTCAACTTTCAATATAGTCTCTCTTAGATTCTTTGTTTTAATAGAGTGAACGCCCTCCTGTGCCACCCCAATGACCTCATGAGTTTGTATCACATCCATAAATACAAACTGCACACTAGAAATGGACTTAAATAATCGAGTTTTAATCCTTCTAGAGACAATCTTGGGAATTGCCTTGTATATGCAATTATCGATAGATATTAGCTTGTACCAGCTAAAATTTATAGGGTTTTCAGGTTTGGGAACGAGTAGGATGAAGGTTGAATTAAATGCAACAATCATCTTGCTAGAGGATCGTGATTTCTCTATGACCCCCAATAATTCATCTACCAACATGTCATCAAAATCTTAGGAAGATTTCAATTGTCCATTTGTCAAGGCCATATATTTTTTCCTTCTAAAAGTAGAGGATAGTATGCAGTTCTTCCTTATAAACCTCCTCCAATAGTAATAGGTTTTCCTCATCTTCCACAAACCTAGGAAACTATGAAGACATTTTAATTACCTCTGTTGTAGTAGCTCTTCCATCCCCTTTGAGACATCACTTAAAATGTTCCACCCCGACATTTGTTATCTTCTCAAAACTTGTATCCACTGGATCATTTTCATTTCCCACCTTCCAATTTGTATTTATGTTTTTGCGATGATTGGCAAGTTGATGAAAAAATATTATATTCTCATCCACTTTACAAAGCCAAAGGGCTCAACGATTTAGTCTCGAAGCTTCCTCCTTTCCTAGAAGCAACTTCCTTCTTATTTTCTCAAGAATCATTACTTCAACTTTCGACCCCTCATTTAGATACCCTACACCTTCATTGTTATATATAAAGTCCATCTTAGCGTCCACCTTTAGCAAAATGCTACTCATTTCTTTCCTTCTTACAATGAGCCTAGGTGATAGCTGCTTGTTTAAGATTTTTAAGGTTGGCTACAAATTGAAGAGAATTAGATTCCCTCGAGGACCTATCATATGGAACACAATGACATTTGGTTAATTTAATGAATTCCTCCTCACCAAGCCACCTAGAGTTTCATTTGAAAAGGTTGGGTGGATTTTGACCACTTGGAGATAGTTTAAGAAAGATCATAATGTGGTACGATTCTCCACCAAAAATTATCCACTGCCTTAGTCGAAGAGAATTTGATCACATGCTTAGGTATTAAAAATATATCCAATCTTTTCACTATTCTTTCATCCCTCAACCTTTTATTCCTCCATGTCATCTTGATCTCTACAAGTTCTATATCATATAACCTAGAATCATCCAGTTTCCTTAGGAAATATCCAAAGAAAGGATCAATATGGGCAATTGGTCCCCCCATATTTATGATTTTCCTAGAGCAAAGTTCAAATCTCCACTTGTAATGAAACTACCTTCTAACATCCAAGTTCCTTCAAATAATTTGTCCCATAAAGTAGGCTCGTCATTGTATGGTCCATGTGCATTGATGACCTTGATCTCCATTCCAAGCTCTTAAGCAAATAATTCTACCCTCAATGTTAATTCATAAGACCAACAATAGGAATAAGCCAAATTTCTACATGTCCAACTAGTAATGAGCCCCCCCTGATCTTCCTCTAGCATCTATGAATTTAAACTCCCAACTCCCAAGTATTTATCTCATATCTCTAAAAAAAATTTCGTTGTATGAGAATTTCTCTTATAGGAAGATGATATCAGGTTTGTTCACATCAATAACCCTTTTCAAAGCCATTTTTTCGAAGGGGCCAACTAAACCCCTATAATTAAAGTTTAGAAAAATAAAAGTGAACCCATTGTCTGCTCTAAGGACCCATTGCATTATCAAATGTTTACTAGACATAATCTCATTCAAAGCTTTGTTTTGAGCCAAAGAAATGAAGGACTTCCTGCCTTTGCCCATAAACTTAGTTCCCCTTCTAAATTTCATTTCTAATTCCCCTTCGGTTCCCCACTCTAAGCCACCCCTCTCAATGTTCCTAGATTCAAGATTGTACTTGCCAAGGCTATATGACCCCCATTAGCAAGCATATTCCCTTTATTAATTTCTCCATTAAGATGGACATTTAACATATAGAAGGAGTCATTTGTAGTGGCCTCAATTCCAGAACTGGAGGGATCTCCTAAATCAATCCAAAAACCATCCAAATGACCAGATATTCAATTTAGAAATGTTTTTTTCCCAATCACAAGAAGTTCCCTCTTTTATGGAGGACCATGACTCAAATAAAATATTGTTGTTCACAATAGGAAGTGTTTTAGAAAGCTTATGAGTTGTTGGATTCTTACTTTTCTCCATCGATGATGGAACTTGAGTTGTCATTAAATCCTTAACAACATTCAGGGGAAAAAATGGAGCATCCTCCTCTCTCGACCATACTACTTCTAGCCCTTTTTCTATGTTGATATTTTGTCTTCCTCTTTCATGGAATTATCCGCTTGACAGTTTAGTGGGTGAACCATCTCCTCATTGCGGGAGAACTCAATTGCAATTTAGTGGGTGAACCATCTCCTCACCGTAAGAGACCCCAATTCCAGTACCTTTTCCCTTGACGTTGTCGCCTTTTTGCACCCCATTCTCCACAGTTTTGCAAATCCAGTGTCAGTTTCGAAAAGGGAGTTTACAGTTAGCCACAAGATGACCATATACATCACATTGAGAGCACCTAAAAATCACTCCATAATAGTCAGGCACTTGATCCACCACTTGATTTCCTACTTTCACCAAAAGGGAGGCAACCAGACCATTCCTAAGGTTGACACCCTCTAGTATTCGAGTGAGAGAAAGTGAGCTTGTCTCTTGGTATCACAAATTAACTTCATAAAATGTCCTTGTAGCAATATTGATAGACTTTAATACATCAGGAGACCATAAGTCTAGAATAAGTCTTGGTACCTTTACCCAATTTGAGGTGATGCCCACCTTCTCCATCTATGCATTAAAGAAGGATGTCGATTTCTTGAAGGATAGGGGAAACTTACCCCATTACCAATATTTGTTTGCCACAATCACTAAATTTATTGTTGAGTAAGAGAAAAATGTCATCCAACAATGAGTTAGAAGGTAGAAAGAATGTGAGTATCCTAGGAGAGGTTGTCGATTTGCTTCAATCCACTCCCTAAGGTTTTGCTCTACCATATATATCCCATGGAAACCTCCAACAACCACCTGTTCTATCATATTCACGCCATCATTTAGTTTAACATGCTCCCCTAATACCAGTTTAACCAACTCCAAACTTTTCTAACACACCTACGATGCTTCTTCAAACTACCACCAACCAAAGGCACCTCCCTCCTTTCCCTACTAGCTATGGAATCCTCCTCTAACTATTATTGTTGAGCCTTAAGATTGGCTTGTTTGTAAACCTCACCAAGGGCCTCCAGATCCAACTCACGCCCAATAAATTCACGATTCATATGTCGTTCTATCACTCTCAATCCTCCCAAGTGACCCTCTCCAGTAATCAAAGTGATACGTGGATCAAATCCAAATGGAGAAGGTTTACGGTACTCATCACTCGGAATGCAATCATGTGACCTCCTACAATTTAGTCTATTTTATAAAAATGTTACCTACCTATTGCCATAAACTCCTCTATCACTAGTGCTCAAAAGATGTCAATCAGTTTCCTCAAACACCGTCATGTCTAACAATAGATTTAAAGAGGTGTTAAACCCCTGATGCCCTCAAGCACCTTCATGTCTAGTAATAGATTTAAAGAGATGTTAAGCCCCTGATACCTTGAAGGTCTGGTATTTTCAACCACTCTATTTAGGATAGCTAAAGTTTATGCTTTTAAGGTTTTTTACCCAAAGGGGAATCCCCAATAACCCATCAATATGAAACATTAATATCTCTTTAACATAAAGAAGTCCATATAGATTGTCCTCCATACAAATCAACAATCCATCTTCCATTTTTTCTTTTTTTTTCACAAGAAAAAGACTATACTTTATTACAAGTATAAGAAGTACAGAAGGTGCATATGTCCATCAATACATACAGTAGCAGGGACTAGCTTCCTTGCAGCTATTTGACTTGTTTTATATATAAATTGTTAACCTATTTTAATTTTAAGAATATGGAGTGTTCACATAGTACATTGTTACATTTCCAAATTTTCAACAATAAACAAAATTATAAACATATAAATCATATCTTAACTATAAACATAGTCTTAAGGAAGGGACTATTAAATAATAGATGGGTAAGAAAATGACATATTCATTATGAAGTATTAAATGTGTAGTAAATATCTAATGATGAAGCTATTCAAGTGTAATATTGAGTAAATATATTGAGAAATTTGAATTATAAAAACATCATATCCATAAAGTAAACTTATCAAAAGTAAAATATCAACACAAAAAGTTATGAGAAAAGAGACACCATCATATATGTATTTATGTTGTACTCTTTATTTTTTTTTTATATTACATTAAACTAGAAAAATGTTTTAGATTTTAGTTCTGAAACTTCTTGAATTTAGATGTTACTACTAGGCTTAATCAATGTGATCCTTTAAATCCTAAACTCTATTGGCTATGTCTATGAGGTTAACCTAATCATAGGAAAGATCTTCAAAGCATTTTTGATATTGCAAGAACATATTGATGTTTATGGATCCAAAAGAAATAAAACGTTGGACATAAAAAAGTTTTTACCACTCCTATTATAAGCGAAAGTGCAAGTAAGTTATAATATAACACTATTTGAATTATTATAATGTGAACAATATTAAAATTATTCTAATAGTTTATTAATTTTAGTTATTATTTCTTAGGTTGTTGTCTCATATTAAATTTTAAAAGAATTATGGCTTTAATATTTTTATTTAAGATAATTTCCAAAATTTATTGTATTATTGTTAAGATTAATCATTTTAAGAGTTGTAAAACAAAAAAGTAATTTTGAATAAATTTATATCTTCTTTATTATTTATCAAAATGTTTTGTTGTCGGGTTGTAATTAAATCATCATAAATTAATCTTAAAAGGGGATCTACAAAGTGTTGAGAATGATCAAATCTCTCGAACCCTTCCTCCACATTTACAGTGTAAAAAAGGGTTTATGGTTTTAATTTATCTAATTTGTGTAGTTTTATATATATGCCTTTGCAAATGTTTAAAATCTAATTTGAACCGACATGTTATTTATAAGCACGGAAAGAATTACACATCCTAAATGAACTTCTTGGGCTTAATCTAACATCTCAAATCAAATTCATATTTTAATCTAGCATCTCAAATCAAATTCATATCTTATTCATTATATTCATATTTTATTGTTTTTTAAATATTTAGTATTTCTTTAAATATTTAGTGCTTGAGTGTTAAATGCTAGTTGACAATAGATAAATTATATATAAATTAGATATATATTTTATATTTTGATATATTTAATTTCCATTAAAGTAAATATATAAATAATATGAATTGTAGAATTAAATCATAATACATGTTTTAAAATTTTAGGAAGTGGAAATTTGATCATATACATATCATGATTATATAAATACTAAAAAATTAAGTTTAAAAAATAAAGATTATATAATTATTAAAAAAATAAGTTTAAAAAATAAATTAAAAATTATATAAATACTAAGAAATGAAGTTTTTTTTTAAAATTATCTATTATAAAAAGTGTTCAAAAAATTTGTAGAAAATAAAAACCCTCATGTCACATCATATGTATAATTAAAACTAATGTGACATCATATGTATAATTGAAAAAATAAAAATTCAAAATAAATTGGGAAGAAATGAAAATTATTTATAGTGAACTGAACCTGAACTTCAAGTTTTTCTGTGTATTTAATGTATTGATTATATTTACCTATGTTATGAACAGTCTGACCCATATGTTTCTTAAGTTTGTTCTATTTTTAACCCTTATGTGTATCCTTGAAATTTAAAAAGCATATATTTTGATTTTCCTATCATTTATCTTCACAAAGAAGAGAGATTTGTTTTTACTTTTAAAAAAATCTGACATGTATCCTGAAATTAACATAATAAAAGTTCGAGTATTTAAATCTTGTAATAAAAGTTCAAACATTTAAATCATGTTACTTATAAAAGTCATATCCCTGCACGCTATGTTGAAGATGCATTTGAATGTGTAATACATAGATATTTGAATAATTAACATGTTAAAACATTATTACAGTTTATCCCTGCACTCTATGTCAACGATGCATTTGAATGTGGAGTACAGGGCCCTTTCTTTATATTCACGACTTTCAAGTATTATTTAAGACTGCAAAAACCATAAACCATTTAAGTGGAAATCCAATTCTCAGCTTTATTTACCCCTTTTTTTTCTCCATTGCAGCCCATATATTTTTATTTTGAGCAGATCACATCATATATTGATAAGCAGTAGAGAGGCGGGGTCACATGAACTTATTGATGTATTTATTCAAGCTCCTCATTGATTCTGAACTTGTTCTTGATTGCCCATATAGAAACGTGGTCGACTACCCCTACATGTTGGACAAGCCATTTGGCTTTTGGTTTATTATCATTCCAAAGATACTCCATAGAAGTGAACAGATTGAACAACGATAGTGATTGGTTGCTCTTTGCATTTTTTCTGCCTTTATTTAACCTTTATTTAAAGTTCCATGGATTCGAACTTAAAAAGGAATAATAAACAAAGGCCTGTGACAAAATTGTACTGATAATCATCCTAAAGATATTGCACCACGGAAAAAGATTTAATTGGATTGAACACCTATTCCAAAGGATTGGTTGCTCTATTTTTCAAATTTTTACCGTTGCATATAATATGGACTTCTTATTGAGAAGATAATATGGACTTCTTATTGAGCAGATAATATGTATTGGTTGCATATATGGACTTCTTATTGAGCAGATAATATGGATCGATAATGATGGTAATAGAAAAAAAATGAAAGAAAATTTCAAAATAAACTTTAGAGGCGTGCATACTTCAATTAAAAATGATAGAGTTTATGAAATAAAATTTAAAGATAAATTCAGGAGACGCATAATTTTTCTATAAATGATAAAGAGTTTATTACTCATTGAAACAAAGCCTGAGAACGAAATTAAAGTTACTCATTGATCTGCCCGAAATATGAAGTCATCCAAAGAGTAAAAATAAATTCACTTGATAATTGAATTTGATGAAAGGTGAATTGGTCACAACTCTCTTGCAGGACATCACTACCTAAATGGAGAAAATATGAAGGTGCAGTCTTAATACGTTCATCTATGCTACTTAGTTAATGTAATAAATATGAATTGATTCTTAACAACCAATTAAGACGTTAATGTAAACCACCATCCTTTAACTCTATACCAGCCATGTATAAGGAGGTGTTGCCACCATCCTTTAACCCTACATCAGCCATGTATAAGGAGGTGCTTCCATGGTTTAGATAGATGACATGCCACTTATCCACTAGAAGATCGAGCAATCGCCATTTTGAGAAAGATGGAAACGTGGACATTAGGGTATAGCCTCAACATTTATTTATATTCTATGTTATTACACCTCCATTCTCTTTGGAGCCGCGGTGAGCACATTTTCCTATCAAATCCGTTACCTTTGAATAGACACTCATTTCCATTGAGGGCCACATTGAAGCACACCTCCACTGCAAGGCATTGTAAGAGGAGGCAGAGGCGGGATGGGGAATGGCATTGCAAAACTGCAAGAAAACGCAACATCACTTGTTTGATGACGAATGTGATACCCCAAAACATTATTATTTATTTTTGAATTATTAATTGTGACAATTATTTTTTTGTAATACTTATTTAAAAGTAAAAAACATAAAGTGACACTTTGCACAACAAACTAT
>NWUY0300041616.1:21539-32020 GCA_004151065.3 Larix sibirica
TTTAAATTTTAAATTTTAAATTTTTTTCCTACCTTGACATGTGGTCTTTGTACTAAAGGTTTCATTAATAATAAAGAATATTATTATTTTTGTACATTACATGTTATTGACAGTAAGTACACAAATGTCCCTTATGTATTTACTATCAATAACATGTAATGTATAATCATTTGGAATCTTCTGGTTAATCTTTTTTTTCTTCTACTAAACTTCTTTTTGTTCACAAAAGCTGTAGGTTGGTACTTTGATTATTTAGAGGAATTAGTTGAAAAATAGTTTTATTTTGAAATCATGTGTCACTAGGATCTTTTTTGAAAACAACTGTATATATAATCTTATGATTTTATTATACAAGCTTCTTTAGTTTTACAAAAAAATATTGTGTTATGTAAAGATAAAAATATCATTGATTTATACACCTTGAAAGAGTTTGGAAAACAAGTGTCCATGTTATTTTTAGTCTAGCTATTAAGCTTGTAAGGTTGAATCCTAACTATGTGGTTACAAAGCTTGTCAAATATATTCAAATCAAACACTTTATCTACCCTGGATTTGAATTTTGTAGAAGGCATATGCATTATGCAGACCCAAATATTATGATAGAGAAGAAGAGCATAATAAAAGCCAATATATATAAAGAATAATATTAAATGGTGGTGGATGATGCCTATAGAGATAGAGGATTAAGTAGGAGGTTGAGGAATGGAGAGCAATGCATTAAGGGGGTGAGAAGGGAAGATATAGGTTATAGAACACTAATAGTAACATTTCATAGATGATGTAGAAGTGTAGTATAAAATACAAATTAGGGAGATAGTGTGGTGATATTGAAGGGGATATAAAGTGGATGATGATTGAAAGTATAGAGATGATTACAATAGGTAGTAGGTAGGTGGGGTATCACATACACCCAAAAAGAAATGGTGAGCAACTTTTATGAAAGGTATCTTAGTATAATGCATAATGGAGAAGAATAATAACATTTGATACATGATGTAGAAGCACAGTGTAGAAAAAAAATTAGGGAGATAGTGTGGCAATATTGAAGGGATAGTACAAAGTAGACGAGTATTTAAAGTATAGAGATTATTAGAATAGATAGTCGGTAGGTGGTGTATCACATACACCTTCTAAAAAAACATCCATGTTGGGAAATTCCTAGCAAAGATATCTCTGTATTATGTGTAGATATAAACTATGCTAAGGGACATTCACAGCGATTTGAGGCCTCGCACATGACCCTCGAGCTCAGAAAGTATTAATCAAGGCCTTGGTTCCTTGATTTCATCCATCGAACAATGTAGGTCTCAATATAGGTCCGTGATTGGTAGTTACTCCTAATAATGATCACATTACTAGTGAGAATTTAAAGTTGCCCTACATAGGTCATGTTGTAACAAACATAATAATAATAATAATAATAATAAAAATGAAGTGACACATGACCTATCAACTATAGTGACTAGTCAATGCTACAAGTACATTGTTATCTATCTCATTCATTATTAAATACTTGTTCTATATGGATTTTAACCTATGCCTTTTTTACATTGGCTTTTCAGTGAATCAACTTTGCACATTTGATTCAGTATCAAATATTTATTTTTTGTTTGGCCCTTGGAAACACTTTATTCAAATTTGGTTTGACCTATCTTTTGGCGAACCCCATCTATTTTCGAGTTTCTTTGATCTCGGTCCTTAACCATAACCTGACCATTGGCCATTTTGATTGAGAAACTCTATTGAAGCAACATTATTATGTTGTAATAAGAAGTTTAAAATATATGAAAGAAATAACTAGGAGCAAGGATAGATTATATAAATTTTTATAAGAAAATAGGTACTATGTACATTCATTAGTACCAATTAGATTCTATATAGTACTAGGATAGCCACAATCTATTGTCACAAATCATTTTACGTTGCCATGCCAACCAATGTAAAAAGTTGTTTTAAGTATGTATAATATGGCATAGTCAATGTTGTACAACTTGTTGTTGCTAGTGGTCATACATTTGTCCTTTTAAAGTTTCATGCATCCACAATCATACGACTTTCACGTTGCAGTAGTTCATGTGTCCTTTTTTATAAGATCTTACTAGAAAGAAATGAGAAGGTTGAACACCTAAAATATCATTGCAAAAAACACTTGCACATATCAAGAATTAAAAGGATATAAAGTAGTGCAATCATAAATTAGAACAAGAAAATCAAGATTTTGAGATTAAATTATTAAAAAAATATTAAAAAAGTTTTTTCCCAAGAAAACTTAATAATAGGTTGCTTGAACAAATCAAAAGGTTAAAAAATGACAAACTAGGGAATCAATTTCTTAAAAGTAAAAATGACAAGTCGGTGAATGATGAAGAACTTCCACACTAAAGGGATCATAACAAAAAATTTCTCACATAAATTAATATGCTAAGGAATGATAAGAAGTTGCTATTGGAAAATTTAGAACAACTTACTGACAAGATATCAATCGAATTGTAGTAGAAGACTCATTAGAGGTTAAAATCCAATGCATGTTTCTCCAATATAGATCCAATCAATATTATAAATTAGAATGACACTTATGTTGCAATGTTGTCAATTGATAAGTCACTAGTGGAGACAAACTATGAACATTCCAACATTGAAATCATGACAAAAAATAGAAGGATCACTTATTTTCATCCAAATCACAAGTGTCATCGTAATATAAAACACAATCAAAATGAGAACCTTAGTTAAGATACTATTATATTGAAGATAAACTCGGGTTTGGAAATCTTATCATTTTTGAAATCATGGAAGTGGTTTCCACACCATTCTACAAAAAAAATAATTTAGGGTGGTCTAACTATTTCACAATAAGATAGTTCATCTCAACATTGTGTTGTATCATCAACCATCACAATGCGAAGAACAAAGATTCATGAGAATGTTGCCAGAACAAAGACATACAAGTTTTTTCATAAAAATGATTTGAGGAGAAATCATCTTTGAAGGGATAGGGAATGTAACAAACATAAGTATAAAGATACTAAACATCAGTAAGTAATACTAATACTAATAAATGAACAGACACATATTAACTAAAGGACATGACCTAATGAAATGACATGACATATCGACCACTGCGACTCGTAAATGTTATAAGTACACTGTTACATTGTATTATAATTCATATAATATATATTATTTATTATTAAAAGCCTATCCTATATGAATTTTTACCGATTTCACTTTTTACAATGAATATTTAGTAAATGAACTTTGTTCATTTCACATGTGTGGTCATTTCATACCTCTTCCATGGCCATTGTCCTAAAGAAACAATAATTCGACAACCAAGGCCATTGCTTTCATCCCTTGATATTATGAAACTCTCAGTACATCCCCATGGTGTGCAACATATGCTACTAGGGCTCATGTATTTTCAATTGAATGCCAAATATCCATTGTAGTGGTCATGTTTGGTGGTTTAAGGATTTGTTTATAAGCGACGATCCCTTGAAGCCCCATTCAAGGCCTAAGGCCTTGGATTTCATCACCCGACCATTGTCATGGTATTGATACATGTCTTTCGTGTACAATAAATCCTAATAATGCTCATAATCTAAATGGTAGGAAAAATATCACCTACAAAGGTTGTGTGTTAGTTTTAGGCCTCATCAATGGTTCTCAATCCCAAGAATCATTATTCAAAGGCATAGGCCCTTGATTGTATCGCTGATAAATTTCAAGGATTTGACTTTTGTTTGTGTTGCACAATGCTTCCAATATTCCCACACATTTAGGTGAAATATCCCATACACAAACAGTGGGTGATGGTTGGATGCCTTGTTCATGTGCACTGAGCATGACATGACTCATGCAAGTTCTAAGTCAGTTGTTTTCATTTCCTGTAAATTGTGAAAGCTCCAAGGCCAATCCATGGTGTAAATTGCTTCGATCCACACTCATAGTCTTAGTTGAAGTCCACAAATCCATTATATAGGTTATGAGTGGTAGTTTGAGGCTTCTTCCATGGCTATTTACCTCAAGAGGCATCATTTTGGACCAAAGGCCCTTGATACTCTAAATGCCAGTGCACTACATGTCCATGTGTGTAATACCTCCTACTGGTTCTCATGTAGTTTTCAGTTAGAGGACAAATATCCCCTAAAATGGTCATGTCTATAGGTTTAAGGCATTGTTCATGGATGTAAAACCCATGAAGCATCAATCAAGGCTCAAGGCCCTTGATTTCATCCCCCAATGATTGTCATGGCCCTAATACATGTCTATGGTGCACAATATCTATTAACAGTTCTTATATTCTCAATATAAGGTTAATGATCCCTTATAGATTTCATGTGTGGTATTTTGAGGCCACGTCGATGGTCCTTCAATCCAGAGGATCATTATTTAGGGCCACATGCCCTTGATTTCATCCCTTGACCAATGTCAAGGCCCCAACCCCCCACCAATGTCAAGATCTCGAGATTGGTCTATGGTGGGCATTTACCCTTTATTAAAATTATATTCCCAACAAGTGTCTAAAGTTCACGTGAATAGGTCATTTGTTGTGGTATGAGACCTCTTTCACGACCATTGAGATGAAGAATCGTCATTTAGGGCCCAAGGCCCTTAATTTCATCCATTAACATTATGAATGCAATGCTACTTTTCCGTGGTGTGTAATGCCTCTTATTGGTGGTCATGTATTTTTAATTAGAGACCAAATATCCTCTACAGATATCATGTGTGGTGATTTGAAGCCTCGTTCATGGTCGTCGAGTTCGAGTACCCTCATTTAGGTACTAGTCACTTGTTATCATTTCCTAGCAATTGCTAAGTCATTGAGATCGTTCCATGGAGTGAAATACCTCCTAACAATGATCACATTCCTATTGGGAGACCAAATATCCCCTACATGAAAGCATAAATGTAGAATGGAGACACACACAAAGATATTGCAAATATCACAATAGTATATTAAGGTCAATTTATATTAATGAATGAAATGGAAAAATACTATAAATTGAAAATCCATACAAACTTGCTAGAATGGTTGTAGCTTATAATTGAATAGAGGTGTTGGATACACTCATTTAAAAGAAGAAATTAAGGAGGCCAAAAGTGCCTTTTAACATAAAGTGTGAATCCCTTGGAGGCATAAACCCTAATTATCTAAAACCCAAACCTTAGGAGATGAAGTAGTAGAAGGAATGTGGGCATGAAGGAGTCTAGTTGATACATCAATTTCTTGGGGCCGTAACTTCCACAAACAAACTTTGTTTGGGATGCATGATATCCCATTGGAAATATCTTGATGAGAAGAACAATTTTAGTGAAGGCTTATGCAAGACTTTAGTAACCCTTAGCTATTGTAGGGACAAAGAACACTATTTAGGGAGTACAAAATGCATTGGAAGTTCAGGACTTGAAAATTTTTAGAATAGTTTCCAATATATAAAACCATTCTAAATTAGTAGAATAGGGGATGGCCACTAGTAACCACTTGTATCACTCTCAAGATTTTTCTAGATTTTGAAAATTAGCTTTGTTAAAGAGCTAAAAATAGACACGCTTAAGATTCATAGCAGACAAAATCTCAACAATAATTGTGAACATATATATTAATGGGATATATTTTAACATCCAATAAAAAAATTTACTTTACAATTTTTGCATACACCAATCCTCTATGGCAAAGGGGGGAATTCCAATCCCAAAAGGGATACCAAGGTATTGAAGTATTTGCTCAGACTTGATGAAATTATGAGTTCAAGAATCAAAGTTGTAGGATTATCAATTCCAACAACCCATAAATTTGTTTTATGTTCAATAAATACATCCCCAGAAGAAACACAAAGCATGGTCAAACAATTGTTGAATTCTAACTTGCAAGTATAGAGAGGAGACAATTATCTACAAAATGATTATGATTGCCTATGTACCCCCTGGAATATTACTATCACAAATGTTTTCATATGCATTTTTTGCCTCAACAAGATACCTACAACATCACATGCCAACACATACAAACAAGGAGGTAGTAGGTATCTTTGCTTGATGGATCGATGCAAAATTATGGAGACATAAATGGTTTATTTCCACATACCAACATTGAAAGATCATAAAACAAAGCTTTAACGAACCCTAAAAATAGAATTAAACACTAAACACTGCAACATATCATGAATGAAGCCTATATCAATATTATCATAGGATTTTTCAAAGTCAATCTTGAGGAACAAAACATCTACCATAGATTCTCTTGTCCATTTCATAATTTCCCATGCTGTCATTACAATGTCAAGAATAAATGTTGATTACTTTGGTAGGACAATTTGAGAGGCCATTCTTTAGAAATGTAGCACAAGGGAATTTTCTCTATCTTATAAACATTCAACAAAGTTGTGCACCACGAACCACCAATGTAATGCCTTGCAATGTTTGGGGGATTATCTTGATTAACCCTTGATTCAAGAAGCAACCTTTTGTAAAGGCTTTTTAATCCATTCTATGCAAGTTATATGTTAGGTTTCTATCCTAACCCTCCTTACTTTAGACTACATAAGAATTAGTCAAATAATGTATGTGCCCATTTCTTTTGAATGAAGTCACGTAGTTAGTGATGGATTATTAATGTAAAAATGGTTTATGTGTTAATTAAGGCCCACTAAGTAGTTAGGTTTTTGGCTATTGAAAGCATATTTAAGGAGTTTAGAGGCTATGTATTTTTTTGGTTAATAATTGTTGTGATGGAGATGTCGTCAAGTGAAAGGTCGCCCAACCTTAAGAGGTGAGTGAATATTGTTTCTTGATTTGATTTTCATAATACAAGAGTTAATTATGCCTCATCTTTCTTATTTATTTCCTTTGATTAAGTAATTTTGTATTATAAATTCTAGTATTTGAATAATTTATCTCTGTTTATCTTGTGAATTGTTCTAGGTTTCAAGGTTAAGAACCCCACATCATGTCCAAAAGTCTATGGCATAAATAATTTACATGGTAAGCCATCAAGATTAAGGATTTTCAAATTTTCATTTTGCTAAGGGATGAGAAAATTCATCCATACATGTTTCCTTTTTCAACATGTCCTTTTCAATAAAAAAACATCTTAGATTCTATGTTATTCCTAACCACATTAAAATTTGGAAATGTTGAAAATCTAGTGGAAAATGAAGGCCAAACATATTGCTTACCTCATAAAGATTCTACTCCAAAGTGCCTTCCAGTGTTCGAAGTTTCAAAATATTTTCCAAGGTATTTTTCTATAGTAGGAAATCAAAATAAAATTTGATGGTTCATCTCCCTCTTGAATCGATTTTAGATGCACTTTCACCCTAGCCCGGCCTAGTTTTGTAGTGTCCTTATGCAAGGTTATATTAAAGGGATTTCTCCCCTAGAACAATATAATCTCCTTTAGCTCTTGTCTTGCCTTCTTTATTTTGTTCTTTTAGGTGCAAGAAATCAACCTACCCCAACCGGAGATAAAGCTCGTTGTGGTGTGGATCTTTGCTTCCCACCACATTATCCATCCATTTATCACTTGTGGCCTTGATCTTAGTATTTTTCTATTGGCTAGTTTTATTGTATGAAATTTGAAGTAGTAATTCGAGTTCAAATATTTATTTTTCATTTGTATCATGTGCCAATTTGTTGCAATGTTTTTATGTGAAGTTTCCAAAAAATATTATAGTAGTTAATGATATATATTACCCTACTACTTCATTCAAACATTGGATATATCAATATTTTTTAAGACTTTAATGAACAACTTTAAACTGGTTGGATTCATTTTTATAATATTCCCAACACGTTTTCAATCTAGCCACCGAATGCTCATGACCTCCATTTTCATTAGTAGTTATGGCATTTGTTGTATTCATCCGATTTCCTAATATTTCCACCCTCGTTGGTGTCTCTAAATATCTATTTTATTCTTTATATCTAAGAAATTTTACTTTTTTGCAAGTTCGGGATAATGATGACCAATGGAAAGGCCTTGGTCTGAAAATTTTAATTGGATGACTTGTGTCCAATTTGCATTGTCATTCATTCAATTTTATTTCACAATCACATTCAAAACTGACATTGATGTTTAAGGAGAATTAATCCAAATTTAGAGTCCAATGAAGTCTAGCATTATCAACAAAACCGATTTGGTATGATAGCGAGTGAACAATTGAATAAACAAAGAAAGTAATCCATTAGGAGTTGAAAATAGATCGTAGAAAGAAAAAAATGATTTCTAAATAATAAAAAAGTGAGATATATACATGATTAATTGTACAATGAGTGTGGGTTTCATGGGTTAAACTTCTTAAAATATAACCCATTGATAAGGTAGTCGAAGAGCCTGCCTTTAGGGACAATGAACTTGTAAGCCCCTTTGGTTAGGAAAAGCTTGATGATAAATTCCCCCCTCCAAATATATTAAAATTTTCCAGTCCTAAAGTTTTCTTGGTTGTGTCATAAGCTGGGATTATATCACAATATGTGCCATGGTTTAAGACCAATTGCTAGTGGACATTGAAGCAAATGATGGCATGGTTAGAAAATAAAAAAAAGCATATGTCTCCCCCTTTTTGTTGTAGGTCAACATGGCTTCAATCCATTTTGTTAAATAATCAACAACCACAATGATGTATTTGTGGTTTCCCATAGATGTCGGTTACAAGTCATGAAGCCAACGCCTCATTTGTAGAAGGGGTAGACCATGATAATTGGGTGTAGAAAATTTGGCGGGGATCATGAATTGAATGTGAATATCTAGCAGTTTATGCACCTTTTAATCGCATTGATGTAATCATGGAAGAGGGAAGGCCAAAAATATAATGTGCAAATAATTCTTTGGGATGTAGACGTTCCTGATAAATGGTCTCCACATGTGCCACTATGATAGAGATTTAAAACTCTCTACTTCTTCATGAGTGAGGAATTGACACATTATGGTGTCTACTCCACATTGGTAAAGTACATATTCGGTGAGGAGTTATTGAGAGGCTTGTTGCTTAATGCATTGACAATCATCTCATATACAATGTGTTAATTTTTTTATCTTTAATTCGGAAATGCAATAGTACTTGAAATCAAATAACAATCATGATAAAAAATCACATTTGACACATGAATTTACCCAAGTCAAATTTGTTAAAAATTACTTCAATGTTTTCATACCTAACTAGTCATTCTCAAGAGGCTTTACAAATAAGGCACAAGGGAGGGGTTGTTTCATTATAAAATGGAGTTAAACTACACTAATGATAAGAAAGATAATTAATATTGATGTCTAGGGTCTAGACATGTCAACTTGTGCAAGGTATTTTGGTAGAAGTTTTGTTGCTTGGTTGGGGAAGGTGCCCCTCATCCTCTTTTTTAAGAAAATGCGAATTAGACATTGGAGTGGTATGTGAAACCATTTCTTTCAAATGATTATCGCAACATGGCAATTTGGATATGAAAATAGTTAGTAAAATTATACTCCCACAAACATTAATTGGATGCAAGAGGTTCTCAAGGTTTATTTACCATTTAGAGTATTAATGTTATACTGACATAATATTGCTAGTCAAGATTTCTATCTTAAACATAGAGATCTGTGTGGAATTAACGAACTCACTAACCTTTCCCTGTCTTCAAAAGTGTTGGATAAAATTCTTACCTGATATTAGGGATGGTCATGTTCCTCTTCTTTGGTAAATTCCTTATTTCAGAATTTGACCCCCCCTATGTGACTATGTTTCCATACAAGGATATTTCATTTAACAACATCTTTTCTTGGTAATTGAAGTTATCTTCCTATGGGAAAATGGTACCATTAGTGACATGCTAGCCATTCAACTAGTATAATTCTGACTGGTCTAGTGGCCATCACTCAATCATTTTCTAGGTCCTAAATCCACCAAAAAATAGGGATAAGTGGTGCCATAAAGATGTTGAGATTCGATTAGAGGCATTCAGTCAACTTAAATGAATTGGAAGAAGGAAATAAATCATCAAGATTAGGTTTGAAGGTAGAGGGAAAATGGCCTCCTAAGAAGAGTATCATTTCCATGTTTGGTTCATTGTAAGCTTGGGAAAGAAACACAATCTCTCTTTAATTCATCATATTATGCCACTATTATGATCATTTTAGGGTTAGGTTTTAATTGATGGTTAGGTTTGAGTTTGAATGTTATCATTGTTTGTTGCACATGCTAATGATAGATTATTACTATATACTTGCTTCCAGAAATCCATATTTCAGCCATCATACAACAATGATACTAAGAAATAGTTGATAAGGTCAATTAGTGGGGAAAGTTATATTCAGATAGAAACTCCCATAGGGCTATAAATTCATTGCATATGTGGGTATTATAGTTAATGGATTGAAATTTTGGTTTTATTTTTTAATAGATGGAAGTATTGTGCATTTATGGCTACCTACTACACTTGGATCCCTAACTAGGAAGTAGTATCAACTTTGATGTGTCACATCTCAATTGGTTTATGTAATG